>JALPQI010000878.1:0-199073 GCA_025490895.1 Thaumatotibia leucotreta | reverse complement strand
TTCACGGGCGTTTACACCGAATGTACGGTGGTAGCCAACCAAGCGGGTACTAGTAAAAATACCCTACCACCGGCTGAGAAGCTGGATACTCAGTATTTCCCTTAGTCGACTCCTACGACACCCACGGGAAGAGAGGGGCGGTGATTTTTGTATTCTTACTCCGTCACCGCACGGATCATGATCGGATGTTTGATTTGACATTAGGAATCGAGGCTGTGAGCGAGCTCGTGGGCGAGTTCGTCGCTGTTTTTCGTTAGAGAATACGAAGTTCATACATTAAACGTCAAACTTTCGACGCAATGTAGTTCCAGCTCACGCCGCATTCGTCGCCGAGCACTAGTGTCGTTTAAAGTACATTAGTGAATACCATTTTTAGGCTGGAAGCTGCCGCAGCACTGACACAGCGCTGACAGCAAGGCGGTTTCCTTAGTGAATAACACTGCAGGTTCTTTGCTGAAAGGAGTTACCTCCTCGTGTCGAACTAGCATTTTCCCCGGTCTAGCGGCGGGCGTGAGAACGGCGGAGGCGCCGAGGGAGCCGGCGTGGGCTGGCTCCGAAAATGGCGCCAAATCCGTGCGCAGGTGACTGCCAACAAAACTCTTGTTAGTATACATAAAGTATCGTCGTTTAAAATGTACATAGTCAAAGTCTTTATCAAAAAATCACGATCGTATCAAACGTCGATTGCAATCAAATTGTCTTACGAAAGTAAGACAAACTATGTGGTATACACGGCGCTCGTGAGCATTCCGAAAGATTTTAATGCTGAATTCCTGAGCAAATTTAGAGTATTTAATGTAATATAAAATTTTCTGGATTCGGCATGGTTCCAGAGATAATTAACCTTTTTTTCGAAATAAGTTTTTCGACGTAACTCGTCATACAACTTCATTTTGATTACAATGCTACCACAATGTGCTCTGATATTACCACACCTTTTACCTGACAATCAAAACAAAAGAATAGAATTAACCTGTCCTTAAACTTTTTTTTAAGGACAGGTTAATTCTATTCTTTTGTTTTGTTTGTTTTTCATTAAAAAAATGAATTTTAACAAATTGTTGTTATGATAAAAAGTATTGGAAATATTAAAAAGTATTCAAATAATACGATATATATGTTACGACATTGTGGGATTATTCAAATAATCTAAAAAAAAAAGAAAAAAAAACATTTTTTTGTGGATTTTGACATTAGGTCTCATAATATATTTTTTAAATCGACAAGAGTTGTATATATCTTTTTTTTTGCACGTGTCTGGCTCGTACATACAACGTTTTTTAGTACAGATGGCCCTCCGAAGTTTTGGACCTGACGTGAAATGACCCACTTCTCGCACTAGCGCCTGAAAAGGGCACCATCTGTACTAAAAAGGTGCGTTTTGTTGATAGCTCTGATTGCTTCAAAAATCCGAATATGTGTCGTATTTTTTCACAGACCACTCACCAGTGGTACCGCCGCAGCGCACACAACAGATGGTGCGCGGACAAGGCGTCCCTTCGCGACAGCAACGCCCATGTGTGCTTGGGTACAGTCAGCGCCGCTAGCGACCTCAGGTAGCCGGGTAGTAATGCCGGGGAGACAAGTTCGCCGGAGAGACGAACGAATTTGTTGAGGATGGTCGCTCGGCCGCCGGATGATGATCTGTGAACAAATCGTTATTTGTAAACTGTGGAAGTATGTCATTTTCGGACTGCAGAAATGTGAAGTTAGACTTTTTATTATTATTTACATACAGGGTGCTCGCGAGGAAACCAAAAGATTTTAATGCTGGATTCCTGACCATATTTAGAGTCTTTAATGTCATATAAAATTTCCTGGATTCGGCTTGGTTTCAGAGATAATCAACCTTTTTTCGAAATATGTTTTTTGACGTAACTCGTCATTTAACTTCTTTTTGATTACAATGCTACCACAATGTGTTCTAATATTACCACAATTTTTGCCTGACAATCAAAAAACACGAATAGACTTGACTAAATAACCTGTACCTAAAAAAAAAATTTAAATAAATAATTTAAACAAATTGTTGTTATGATAAAAAGTACTAGAAATGTTAAAAAGTATTCAAAAAGACTAAAAAAAGAAAAAACAATTTTTTTTGGTGGAATTGTCATGAGGTCTCATAATATTTTTTGTTTATTTTGATGTCTAGAATGCATAGTTAAAATCTTTCGGAGTGCTCGCGAGCACCCTGTATATATTAAAACAGTCGACATATATTACAATCACAGGCCCTGCAAAGCTGTTTAGCAGTTTGAGTGCAAGATAAAAGTATCTAACAAAATGTACACAATAAACGTAAAATTAGGATTACTAAGGCAGGCTATTTAATAAATACATCTTTAATTTTTTCTTGAATTTCTGCTTATGTGGTTCAAGACGGATGTCCACTAGCACTTTATACAATACAAGGTGAAATGTTTCACATGATACAAAATTATATTTTCTGGATCTACTGATTGCGATCAACTTTCAAATTACTATGTGACTTATACCGAATTCGGCAGAAAAAATTGTAACTACAGTCGAGTACATTAATTTGTATATTGTATACACATTTGAAAGAGATCAGTATGGACAATTGGCTATGTAAATTTTTCCGGAGGTATGGATATTCCCTGATGGCCGTCGCCTTAAGGTTTAGGTAAATATTTTTTTAAGTGAATTAGGTGCATTGGATACAGGCACCATCAGTTGTCTCAACTGTCTGCCTGAATTACAAGAAATAATAATAATAATAATTTATGCAGTTTTATGGATGAATAGCCGTAACGCAACCTACTATTAAAAAAACTTGGGGGCGACGCCCCCTGGTATCCCAGTAGACAACGGAGCGCCCCTACGCCTCAACAGCGCCACCTAGTACCTAGAAATAAAGGGGCACCGCCCTCTAGCACACAGAAACAATGGGGTACCGCCCCCTAGTATATAAAAAAAATGGGGCGATGCCCCCTAGTATCAAAAATGGGGCGATGCCCCCTAGTATCAAAAAAATGGGGCGATGCCCCTAGTATCAAAAAATGGGGCGATGCCCCCTAGTATCAAAAAAATGGGGCGATGCCCCCTAGTATCAAAAAATGGGGCGATGCCCCCTAGTATCAAAAATGGGGCGATGCCCCCTAGTATTAAAAAAATGGGGCGATGCCCCCTAGTATCAAAAAATGGGGCGATGCCCCCTAGTATAAAAAAATGGGGCGATGCCCCCTAGTATAAAAAAAATGGGGCGATGCCCCCTAGTATAAAAAAATGGGGCGATGCCCCCTAGTATAAAAAAAATGGGGCGATGCCCCCTAGTATCAAAAAATGGGGCGATGCCCCCTAGTATTTAGAAATCCTAGGGCCCTCTCACCTGCCCGGCCGCCAGTACTCGTGCCGCAGCCCGCGCGGGTCGTGCGCGTACAGTCGGCTCACGCAGCGCAGGAGCGCGTCCAGTCTGGAGCGGGACTGGCCCTAGTGTCGGAGACAGTGCTCACCTGCCCGGCCGCCAGTACTCGTGCCGCAGCCCGCGTACAGACAGTACAAAAAAATGGGGCGATGCCCCCTAGTATCAAAAAATGGGGCGATGCCCCCTAGTATCAAAAAAATGGGGCGATGCCCCCTAGCAGCAAAAAAATGGGGCGATGCCCCCTAGTACCAAAAAAATGGGGCGATGCCCCCTAGTATCAAAAAATGGGGCGATGCCCCCTAGTATCAAAAAATGGGGCGATGCCCCCTAGTATAAAAAATGGGGCGATGCCCCCTAGTATCAAAAAATGAGGCGATGCTCCCTATTATCAAAAAATGGGGCGATGCCCCGTATTATCAAAAAATAAGGGCTTTGCCCCCTAGTATTTAGAAATCCTAGGGCCCTCTCACCTGCCCGGCCGCCAGTACTCGTGCCGCAGCCCGCGCGGGTCGTGCGCGTACAGTCGGCTCACGCAGCGCAGGAGCGCGTCCAGTCTGGAGCGGGACTGGCCGGCCCCGGGGGGAGGGGTCAGCCCTTCGGCCGCGTACACTTGGATCGCTCGGGCGGCTTCGTCGGCCCTAAAAATCACGACATTTTTTTTAACCCGGCGAGAGTGTGGTGAAAAAAAGTTAAACAAAAATAAACTCTAAATATATTGACGTAAGTCAAACGCAAGGTATGAGATACCCTGCCACACTCCCGCCGGGTTAAAACACAGAAAGTACACAATTTCTAATTGATTAATTTATTGCTTTATTTTCTTTCAAGGATATTCAAAGACAGACACAGAAGTTACAGAAAGTATACTTCTGGAGAAAATAAAGGCTCCTGAGTTTATATACTGTAATACAATTTGAAACATTGGTTGTTCTCCATTTAAGAGATTTTCCAGTATCGTTTTCCAGTTAGGTAAGAGGATTATTTTTCACGTGATTTTTTTTTATTTTTATATAGGACATTTTTTAAATTACTGTGTAGAAAATCAATAATAAATTTCATCATCATCAGCCTATGATAGTCCACTGCTGGACGTAAGCCTCTCCTATGAACTATGCGTATAGGCGCATTAGGAGGTAAATACCCATAATCGCCACGCTGAGCAAGCGGATTGACGATCGCAGTAATGTCTCCACTACGATGACGCTGCTGCCCATCGTCCTGAGAGCCTATGATGATAAATACGATTGATTTTTTCGATACTACCTAAAATATAAAAGTATTATATTTCTTGCACTGTGTTTTGTTAGCAACTTCAGCATTCAATTAGTTAATTAATGCTAACAATTTATGAAAAACTAAAGGCCATAGTCGGATTTTCATAGTAAGTCAGCCTTTAAATCAACCAGACTCTAGTATTTTTTTGTGAGTACCTCTTATGGTGAAGAATACTTCTGCTGAGTATCAACGTCCTATCGGTGACAGTTTTTGACTTATGATTTTTTTTAGTTTTTTCTTTAATGTGTTGTATCTCAGGATGTATAAAAGCGAATTGCTTCAAATTTTGAAATAATGTTCTTTATTTAGATATGCATCGAATTTAAAAAAATGAATATCGATTGTCGTATAAAAAAAAGAAAAAAAAAGACCAAAAAATTTTTCATATTTTTTTTTGTGTACCTATGAAGTAGTGACACCTCTATTTTCTTTTTCTAATTATAGACCATACATTGGCCTACTAGTTGCCTAAGTATCAAAATTTTCCAAGCGGTACTTCTTACCAAAAATCGGCAATATGTGTGGTCAAGTTCTGCATTCAATCGGTGTTTTTCAATGTAGTATACAAACTCTTCATTTATATTTGAGTTTTCTTATCAGGTTATCTTATTTAAGAGTAAATGCTAATGACAACTTAATGTCATCATGATGCAAGCTGTTTATTTCATAATTAATCGGCCGTTTACCATTTCAACTAGCGTATATAGTAATATATTCAAGAAATATATTATTTTTAATGAATATCTCATAAATAATATCGAATTACGCTAGTTAAAATAATAAACGGCCGATTAATAATGAAATAAACAGCTTGCATCATGATGACATTAAGTTGTCATTAGCATTTACTCTTAAATAAGATAACCTGATAAGAAAACTCAAATATAAATGAAGAGTTTGTATACTACATTGAAAAACACCGATTGAATGCAGAACTTGACCACACATATTGCCGATTTTTGGTAAGAAGTACCGCTTGGAAAATTTTGATACTTAGGCAACTAGTAGGCCAATGTATGGTCTATAATTAGAAAAAGAAAATAGAGGTGTCACTACTTCATAGGTACACAAAAAAAAATATGAAAAATTTTTTGGTCTTTTTTTTCTTTTTTTTATACGACAATCGATATTCATTTTTTTAAATTCGATGCATATCTAAATAAAGAACATTATTTCAAAATTTGAAGCAATTCGCTTTTATACATCCTGAATTTTTCTACATTAAAGAAAAAACTAAAAAAAATCATAAGTCAAAAACTGTCACCGATAGGACGTTGATACTCAGCAGAAATATTCTTCACCATAAGAGGTACTCACAAAAAAATACTAGAGTCTGGTTGATTTAAAGGCTGACTTACTATGAAAATCCGACTATGGCCTTTAATACAGTTTTCATGGATACTGCATTTTAGGCATTTGAGAAAGTGAAGTTTTGGTTTTAGGTTAATTTGGCTTTTAGACATTTTGGAAATACGGCAATTTGAGAAGTAGGTTTATCATTTCAAGTTTTAGACATTACGAGACTAATCTGTTTTGGGATTTCGACGTTTTAGGAATATGGTATTATGATATTTGGTTGTAGCGAACCGGAATCGCACTATAGTAAATATGTGAGTGGTTAAAGAACAAGGTATAAAAAAGGGTGACTTACTTGACTCTCATCTCGACCAATTTAGAGTGCATGAGCACTATGAAATCTGTCAGTAGCGTGTGTATCCGCCGCTGGTAGTACTCCTCTTTCAGAACCAGGTCCGTCGACAGGATCGCCTCGTCCAAGTACTCGAACACCTGTAGAAACGCGGCCAAAGCTAATTTCACATGATATTACAGTATCAAAATATGTTCAATGTTCAGTATTATGCTCCTTTTAAAATCTTTCCCCTTTATCCCGGGCATTGAATGTAAAAGTTAATATAGAAATTAATTGGCAATCAGTACAAAGAAATAGAAAAAAAACCTGTCAACGTCACTCGTGTCATTTATTCATTATTTTTTTCTATTTCATTGTACTGATTGCGGACGAACGCATTAGGCTATTTTCATCCATAAAATTGCACAAATGTCACCTCACTCACTCAAAAAAAGATTATTAACAATTTATAGGAAATAAAAATAAAATAGCCGCATTTTCTTGAAGCTTAAGGCTATCAGGGAAAAATATAATATTCATACCATCAGAAAACTTTACATTGCCAATTAGCGAGATGTATTGAATAGTTGACGCTTGCTAACGAAGTTTCCAGACCATTTTGAAAGGCGATGAAATAAAGGGTGTCCCAAAAATAACGCAACATTTGAAATCGATGAAAAATACTTATTTCTTCTTTGACTTTCTTATTTCTTGATTTAATCGTAAAGTACAAAGAATAGGGTTTAGTATAGTAAAGCATGCTGAGAAATTACTTCGAAGGCTTTGCTGTAACATATCACTCCTTTGTTAAAATTTTCTATGAAATTTGCATAAATATGGGTGAAATTCGTTGCTGCAGTGTGAAATCCCCTCCTTGAAACCATGGGCGATCGAGAGCTTGCTTACATAGTTCTTTAACTATAAATAACCCCATAAAAAATAAACAATTATGTTAAATCGCAATATTTGGGATTCACTGAAATGAACGAAAAACGGTCAGAAAATGAGGTCAAAACCGTTTTTCGTCTAGGAGACCAGAGCTGCTGGGCGATTTGCAATTATAATACTTAATCCTATTCTGTGTACCTTGTGTGTCACGAAAAAAATTTGGAATTGATCGAAAAAAGTATGCTTTTTCATTACATTTAAATCTTGCGTTGTATTTGGGACACCCTATATGTCGTGCATTTAAATGTTCGTAGACCATACCTTGTTGTCAGTGGCAGCGTCGACCAGTTCCTCGTCGCGATGCGACTGGTCGCGGGAGAGGGACAGCGACTGCGGCGCGCGACGCAGCGCAGCTAGTGCTAGGCCGAGCGATAGCTGGCAGAGCGCGCGGGCGCCTTGGCCTGTGAAAAAACATGATTTTACCTTGAAATAATAGTACATAATAATAATAATAATTGTCTTTATTGCACAAAGAATATACAAGGTCTTAAAGTTAGATGTTTACAATTATTTGTTGTTTTCTTCTGCATCTCTTATTGTAACTATACATGCATTAGGCTAGGCCTGTATCGCGGGATACCAGTTATTTTTGGCATGCAAGGAAAACATTAAACATTTTGCTAAATTTGTAAGTATAATTGTTAAGTAATTAAAGGGTATCAAAAATAGTTATTTGTTATACAAGGGTGCAAAGTTGTATTTTACCCGCGAGTATGAAATTGAAGCACGAGCAAGCGAAAGGATTCTATAGTTGAACCACGAGCGAAGCGAGTGGTTCTAAAATAGAATCCTGAGCGCAGCGAGTATTTTAACATACGAGAAGTAAAATACATTTGCACCCGTGTGTAACACAAAACTTTTCCCCTTACTATAGCGAGGAAACTCAAAAAAGGTAATTATTTGTTCACATTACAATCATCATCGGGTTAGTGATAATAATTTTCCAAATTTATCATGTATTTAATGCAAGATTTTGTCGCAGTACACTTAGCACGAAAAAGTAAACGCAGCACGATTTTAACACATTCCTGTAGTTGCACATCAACGCCAATGCATTATTAAATCATTCTCATTCATTATTTTTACAAAATTATAACAGAACACCCTGAAAGTTGTTTAGTTTACTATTTTTATGCGTGTTCGAGTCGGTAAATAAAGATTATAACCTATAATATTCTTTGACAATGTTGACGTTGACATTTTCTGCGTTTTGTGATTGCATCTAGTCATCTTATCATCATTCACTAAAACAATTGTTACTTATGGAATTTTAGGATTTATATGTTAAAATCATCATATTATATAAAGGTTTGTATTTTACACTAAATTCTCAAACAAATTATTTAATTATCATTAATATGGAACAATTTCCATGAGCATTTTACGTTTTGTTATTCCAAAACCAACGTCATTACTTTGCCACACAAGTGAATAATATGCGTTTTTACACGTTCGTATTAAAGGATAAACGAGCACTTTATGAGCTAGTGAGGGGAAAACATGTTTATTTAATTTGTTTTGCGCAAAGAGGAAACAATACAAGAACTATCACTTTTCTCTTAGGGTAACTATAGTAGTAAGGTCTCGGTTTCATAATAATCAAGAGAAATTAACCAGTTAGATATTAACCTTTTGGCTACCGCAAAAACCGGGAAGTAAGGTCTTGCAGGCCGAATAGATATGTATTATAGATGAGGCCTGCAAGCTTTTTCCCAACTGAAGTTTGTACAGTGCTTTTCTCAAACTTGTAATTAAATAAAAAAAAATGTTACTAATCAGTTTCATGAATTCAAGTCTGTCATATTTTGACGTTTAAAAACAAAAGAAAGGTGCTTCGCAGGCTAAGGTAGTTAAGGAAAACCCTGCCTTTGGTAAAGGGCAATCAGATTAGTAATTAATATTAGTGAACAATACGACACAAGTGCGAAAAACATGAAAATGAATGAATTTCCTTTTTGCACTTGTCTCGTACGACATTTTTTAGTCCAGATGGCCCTCCGAAGTTTTGGACCTGACGTAAAATGAACCACTTCTCGCACTAGCGTCTAAAAAAGGCACCATCTGTATTAAAATAATGTTTTAGTAGATAAGTTTAATCTGAATAAAGACTTATTTTATATATTTTTATTTTAATAATATTCAAGAAATAAAACAATCAGAAATATTTATTTCAAAAACATGGCTACAAGGAGCAGAGTAACAATAACACCTTACACACTAAAGAAATAAAATAATCAAAATTACATTCTAAACCTAAATTTACACACACATAAATACATAAAAATTACATGCACACACTTAAGAAATAAAGTATCGAGATGGATTCCTGACCTGCTTTGGTCTTAGGTTCCTTGGCTGGCGGTCGCGGTAGTAGTTCCTCCACCAGAATGCCGATCAGCTCTGGATCCTGGATCAGGGGCAGTTTCTTGGCCAACTCCTCGCCGTCTTCCCGTCTGTAAGAAAACTTTATTATACGATCTGACCAGCGATGAAACTACAGAAAGATCCTGCTGATAGTAGCTGGTGGTAGGGCCTCGTGCAGGGCCCGGGTAGCTACAACCGTCTTACCCGTTAACCTGCCGCTAAATAGCAGTTGACGTTATCAATTATGACGAAATACTTACAAATTGGAATCATTAATCTATGGTCTATGTGACGTGGACGTGCACTGGAGTCTATTTGCGTCAAAGGCCGACAAACTTTTTCTAAAGTTACAAGTAATTTATAGGAAAGATTTGAAACTTTAAAAAGAAACAACATGAATCTTTCTGCCATTTTCATCGCTAGGACTCATAACTTATACTCGTTATCGGTATGCTTGACCGATAAAATAGAAACGTACATGCGGCTGTCGCAATACGGTCGGCTTTAATAATATGTATACGATTTTTATCCTTATGCCTTTGACATACGTTTCGAAATGTATACATATTATTAGACGTGACTGTACCGGTTATTGTGATCTTTGGAGGCCTACGTCCAGCAGTGGACGTGTCCCGGCCGAGTTATGAAGGATTACGTACTGGTGTAAGACGGACAGGTCGAGAGCGTAGAGTAGCGCCATCTGTAGGCCGAGCGAGACTTCGTCCAGTTGACTGTCCAGCGGTGGACGTGTCCCGAGTTATGAAGGATTACGTACTGGTGTAAGACGGACAGGTCTAGAGCGTAGAGTAGCGCCATCTGTAGGCCGAGCGAGACTTCGTCCAGTTGACTGTCCAGCGGTGGACGTGTCCCGAGTTATGAAGGATTACGTACTGGTGTAAGACGGACAGGTCTAGAGCGTAGAGTAGCGCCATCTGTAGGCCGAGCGAGACTTCGTCCAGTTGACTGTCCAGCGGTGGACGTGTCCCGAGTTATGAAGGATTACGTACTGGTGTAAGACGGACAGGTCTAGAGCGTAGAGTAGCGCCATCTGTAGGCCGAGCGAGACTTCGTCCAGTTGACTATGTCCAGCGGTGGACGTGTTTAGACCGAGTTATGAAGGATTACGTACTGGTGTAAGACGGACAGGTCGAGAGCGTAGAGTAGCGCCATCTGTAGGCCGAGCGAGACTTCGTCCAGTTGACTATGTCCACCAGTGGACATGTCCCGAGTTATGAAGGATTACGTACTGGTGTAAGACGGACAGGTCGAGAGCGTAGAGTAGCGCCATCTGTAGGCCGAGCGAGACTTCGTCCAGTTGACTATGTCCAGCGGTGGACGTGTCCTGGTGTTATGAAGGATTACGTACTGGTCCCAATTTCACAACATTGACAAGTCCTACAATTGAAAATCTACGGTTTCTCCAATAGGGAGCGTCTATTGGCTACAGTTACCGCTTTCCATCGGAAGGGCCGTGCGTTTGTTTGCCACCAGCATAAAAATTAGTGCAGGAACTTTAATAAATCAGCAGTAAATAGCTACTTTTATGCGAAGCAAAATTACAATTGTCACAAAAATCACGACAATAGGCATGATGACTGGCAAGTCAAATCAGCATCTTTTTTCGAACTGTCAAAACGATCACCATTATTCACCACTATGGAATTTTATATGAAATACTCAAAAGTGACGTCACGTTTGAGTACTGCCAAATGACCTACTCTTTTAAGTTCTTTTCAATTTATTAAATAGAAGTTCTGTACAAAAATTACTGCAATCTACATCTTAGTAATATTTTCTTCGTGTACTATGTCGTGCATAATGTTAAATAATTTATTTTAACTACAGTCATCATCCCTATTGTAGCGAAATTCCGACATAAGCCGAACCTCATGTCAAGAATTAATGAAAATTGTACTAAACCTTGCGACAATTGTCACGGGTATCCGAAAATAAAAAGTAGTTTATTAACGATATAATAACGTTATTAGTAATCATTTTATGTTGGTGGCAAACAAGCACATGGACCGTCTGACATTAAGCGGTAGCCGTAGCCTACGGAGGCCTGTGACGTCAGTAACAGTGATATTTTACAATTGTCACAATTGTAATTATGGTGAAATAGGCCACAGGTCTAGAGCGTAGAGTAGCGCCATCTGTAGGCCGAGCGAGACTTCGTCCAGTTGACTATGTCCACCAGTGGACGTGTCCCGAGTTATGAAGGATTACGTACTGGTGTAAGACGGACAGGTCGAGAGCGTAGAGTAGCGCCATCTGTAGGCCGAGCGAGACTTCGTCCAGTTGACTATGTCCACCAGTGGACATGTCCCGAGTTATGAAGGATTACGTACTGGTGTAAGACGGACAGGTCGAGAGCGTAGAGTAGCGCCATCTGTAGGCCGAGCGAGACTTCGTCCAGTTGACTGTCCAGCGGTGGACGTGTCCCGAGTTATGAAGGATTACGTACTGGTGTAAGACGGACAGGTCGAGAGCGTAGAGTAGCGCCATCTGTAGGCCGAGCGAGACTTCGTCCAGTTGACTATGTCCACCAGTGGACGTGTCCCGAGTTATGAAGGATTACGTACTGGTGTAAGACGGACAGGTCGAGAGCGTAGAGTAGCGCCATCTGTAGGCCGAGCGAGACTTCGTCCAGTTGACTATGTCCACCAGTGGACGTGTCCCGAGTTATGAAGGATTACGTACTGGTGTAAGACGGACAGGTCGAGAGCGTAGAGTAGCGCCATCTGTAGGCCGAGCGAGACTTCGTCCAGTTGACTGTCCAGCGGTGGACGTGTCCCGAGTTATGAAGGATTACGTACTGGTGTAAGACGGACAGGTCTAGAGCGTAGAGTAGCGCCATCTGTAGGCCGAGCGAGACTTCGTCCAGTTGACTATGTCCAGCGGTGGACGTGTCCCGAGTTATGAAGGATTACGTACTGGTGTAAGACGGACAGGTCTAGAGCGTAGAGTAGCGCCATCTGTAGGCCGAGCGAGACTTCGTCCAGTTGACTATGTCCAGCTGTGGACGTGTCCCGGCCGAGTTATGAAGGATTAGCGTTGAAAATGTCGGAAAAAAACAACATGTTTTTTTCGGGAATGTATGAAAACTTCGTTTTTTTCCGTTTTTTTCGGGTTTTTACAAAAATAATCAATGTCACTGTCACTGTCACTCCTCGCCATCTGTTTCAATTGACTTTTCCTCAGTGACATCGCGTTCTCCTGGTATAAGTGAAAATTAGACCTAATTTACATTGGTTTAAAGTTGAAAATTTTAGTGGAAAATTTCATTGTTTTTTTCGAAAAAATCAGGAAAAAAACGAGCTGTTTGGAAAGAAACGGGATTTAATCCGGAAATTTTCAACGCTATGAAGGATTACGTACTGGTGTAAGACGGACAGGTCGAGAGCGTAGAGTAGCGCCATCTGTAGGCCGAGCGAGACTTCGTCCAGTTGACTATGTCCACCAGTGGACATGTCCCGAGTTATGAAGGATTACGTACTGGTGTAAGACGGACAGGTCGAGAGCGTAGAGTAGCGCCATCTGTAGGCCGAGCGAGACTTCGTCCAGTTGACTACGTCCACTAGTGGACATGTCCCGAGTTATGAAGGATTACGTACTGGTGTAAGACGGACAGATCGAGAGCGTAGAGTAGCGCCATCTGTAGGCCGAGCGAGACTTCGTCCAGTTGACTACGTCCACTAGTGGACATGTCCCGAGTTATGAAGGATTACGTACTGGTGTAAGACGGACAGATCGAGAGCGTAGAGTAGCGCCATCTGTAGGCCGAGCGAGACTTCGTCCAGTTGACTATGTCCAGCGGTGGACGTGTCCCGAGTTATGAAGGATTACGTACTGGCCCCAATTTCACCACATTGACAAGTGCTACAATTGTAAATTTACTGTTTCTCCATTCGGGGCGTCTATAGGCTACAGTTACCGCTTACCATCGGAGCGCCGTGCATTTGTTTACCACCAACATAAAATGTAGTTTAGGAACTTAAATAAATCAGCAGTAAACAACTACTTTTTTGCGAAGCAAAATTACAATTGTCACAAAAACACGACAATTGTAGCGAAATTCCGACATACCTCGAACCTCATGTCAAGATTTAGTGAAAATTGTACTAAACCTTGCGACAATTGTCACGAGTCTCGGAAAATGAAAAGTACTTTATTAACGATATAACAACTTTATTAGTAATATTTTTATGTTGGTGGCAAAGAAGCACATGGACCGTCCGATAATAAACGGTAGCTGTAGCCTACGGTGGCCTGTGACGTCAGTAACAAAGATATTTTACAATTGTCAGACTTGTAATTATGGTGAAATAGGCCACTGGTGTAAGACGGACAGGTCGAGAGCGTAGAGTAGCGCCATCTGTAGGCCGAGCGAGACTTCGTCCAGTTGACTATGTCCACCAGTGGACGTGTCCCGAGTTATGAAGGATTACGTACTGGTGTAAGACGGACAGGTCGAGAGCGTAGAGTAGCGCCATCTGTAGGCCGAGCGAGACTTCGTCCAGTTGACTGTCCAGCGGTGGACGTGTCCCGAGTTATGAAGGATTACGTACTGGTGTAAGACGGACAGGTCTAGAGCGTAGAGTAGCGCCATCTGTAGGCCGAGCGAGACTTCGTCCAGTTGACTGTCCAGCGGTGGACGTGTCCCGAGTTATGAAGGATTACGTACTGGTGTAAGACGGACAGGTCGAGAGCGTAGAGTAGCGCCATCTGTAGGCCGAGCGAGACTTCGTCCAGTTGACTGTCCAGCGGTGGACGTGTCCCGAGTTATGAAGGATTACGTACTGGTGTAAGACGGACAGGTCTAGAGCGTAGAGTAGCGCCATCTGTAGGCCGAGCGAGACTTCGTCCAGTTGACTGTCCAGCGGTGGACGTGTCCCGAGTTATGAAGGATTACGTACTGGTGTAAGACGGACAGGTCGAGAGCGTAGAGTAGCGCCATCTGGAGGCCGAGGGAGACTTCGTCCAGCGCTCCCGTAGGCCCCTGCGACGGTGATGTCGTTTGCTGTCACAAACAATATTATATTATTCTAAATTGTTGTTTTTTGTTATTAATAATATTAATAGTATTTTTTTACTTTTTGTTTATTGACGATTCTTATTGGGAGATATAACATAATTATTTTATTTGACATTTGTTATACATAAGATTGATTAATTATTTTTATTTTTGAATATTATTGACGATCATAAAAGAAATTGAGTTAATTTTAACATTGTAAATTTAACCTGATTTTCTTTTATGAAATAAATGAATCTGAATCTTCTTATTCTGAATAAATAATAATAAATAAATAAATATCTTGGGACATCTTACACAAATCAACCTAGTCCCACGGTAAGCTCAATTAAGGCTTGTGATGTGGGTATGTACCAGGCGACGATATATCTAATAGATAGATACATATAAATACTTAAATACAAAAATTAAAAATAAAAAAAACCTGACATCTGCCACAGTTTTATTTCCTCTGTTAATTTTTCTCTTATTTACTAGAATTTACCTTTTACATTTGAAAATATCACCATTAAAAGTACAGAATGCACTTAATTTAACAAATTAAACCATTTTTCCCGACCGCAAATGCTAAAAATTAATGTTTCATGGAATACAATAGTCTGAGAAATTTTGACAGCTTACTTACGTCAAAGAAAATGTTAATGTTTATACCAAGAATTATGCAAGGCCTGGAAACCTTGCCTTATTAGGAGGCGTAACGGCGTACGGCAGAAAGCCGAGCATCCGCCGGCCGGCGCGCTGGCTGGAACGGGCCGCACCGGCGCACCTCGCCCCAATCGCTGCCAGCTTTGACAGGAGCCGTGACAGACTTTTATTTATATTGTGTTGTGCGTTTTTATAAGTATTTTAAGTTAATTTTTAAGCTGTGAATTTGTTTTTAAGGTGTGTATTTATTTATTAAGATTTTATGCAGGCCGCGACCCAATCTGGAAATAGCACGTCACAAAATCCTGACCACCCATGTAATCTGTGCACAAAATCATTTCAAACGAGGAGAGGTCTTAACATTCATATAGCTAAAGTCCATCGTAACTGTCTCAGTCAAGATGCCCCTCCACTAAATTTAGACAATTCGCCACCCATTGATCCTGTCCAACCTATCCACTTACGCCTCAGCCAATACAAAAACAATGTAAAAATAGTAAGCCGTATCCCTCGGGGGGCCCGAATCTCTATTGCTACTCATTTAGCTCAAATAGTACAAAAATGCCATGAATCGAATACCCCAGCAGACTGGCATAACCTCCTCTTATTTCCGTATAACATTTTACACGCTAAAGATGACGATAAAAGTATGTCATTAACACAAAAACTTAAAAATAATTGTTCACTACATTCTATCCCTTCGATCACATTTAAACGTTCCACATCATCACTCTATAATAATATAAAGGCCATTGAAAATAAAATAATAGACGGAGACCTCAAAGGCGCCTCCCGTCTTCTTTTTTCTAGTGACGTGCTATCCCCAGATAATCCAGATACTCTTTCGGCCCTACTGACCAAACATCCCCCAGCTCCCGCGATCCCTTATTTTTTCGATCCTCCAACGGCAACCGAGTCCTGCCTGCAGATTAAAAACATTGATGTATTTAACGCTATACTATCTTTCAAATCCGGCTCTGCGGCAGGACTGGACGGCCTCAGCCCTCAACATTTAAAGGACCTGACATGCCCTTCAGTAGGTGAAGCAGGTGAAAAGCTGATTACACATATCACTAAATTGATAAACGCCATGTACGCAGGCAATGTTCACCCAGACATTGTACCCGTGTTATACGGAGCCAATTTAATCGCCTTAACTAAAAAGGACGGAGGGGTGAGGCCGATTGCCGTTGGCGCAACACTTCGCCGCCTGGCATCCAAAATTGCTGTCCGACATATTCTTACAAAATTGCAAAAAGTGTTTGAACCAATTCAATTAGGGTTTGGCATTAAAGGTGGCTGTGAAGCCGCCGTGCATTCACTCCGTACTTACCTTCACGACGACCAGTGCGAAGTGTTGCTAAAAATTGATGTTAAAAATGCTTTCAACACTTTGGACAGAGACGCTTTGTTGGCAGAAGTAAAATCTATAGTTCCCGAAATTTATAACTACCTCCTTCACTGCTACGCGGACCCAACGAAGTTGATGTACCGATCAAACGAGTTGTCGTCCGAAGTCGGCTGCCAACAAGGCGATCCCCTGGGGCCAGCTATTTTCAGTTTGGCTATAAACCCCATTATTCAAAATTTGTCTTCAAAATTCAATGTATGGTACTTGGATGACGGGACCCTAGGAGGTGATGTGGACTCCGTACTTTCAGATCTCACAGTAATTATAAATAAATTTAAATCAATTGGACTAGAATTAAATTTCAACAAATGCGAACTTTTTATCCCAAATTCTTGCGAAAACATCGACGAATTAAAACAAAAATTTAATGAATTAGCGCCTAACATTAAAATAGTCGACCAAAGTAACCTGTACCTCCTAGGGTCTCCCATCTTTGAAGAAAGTTTTCCCGACTTAGTTCAAAATTATGTTACCAAATTCCAAAATCATTCTCATCGTTTGTTACAGATTAAGTCACATTATGCTCTGAGTATTATAAAATTTTGTCTTTTTGTTCCTAAATTAACATATGTGCTACGCTGCTGCCCTCTTTGGAAACATCAAAATCTCTTGTCAGAATTAGATTGTCTCATCAAAAATAATTTAGAGTCGGTTTTAAATATTCAGCTAAGCGAGCAGTCCTGGACCCAAGCATCTCTTCCCATACGATACGGTGGCATAGGGATCCGCAAAATTTCGAGTGTCGCTTTACCAGCCTTTTTGTCGTCAGCCCACAGCTCGTTCAGTCTCATGGGAAAAATCCTACGCTCAAACTGTGAGACTTCGGGCTTGGCTGACGCCAAAAATGCTTGGTCGATAGCTTGCCCCGGTCAAAATTTTCCCGATCACCCGAAGTCTCAAAGGAGCTGGGATGACATTGCTTCTAAATTAACCCTTTCCTCCCTTCTCAGCCAATCCAGCACGGAGGGGCAAGCCAGGCTGCTAGCCGTAAGCACCACGGAAGCTGGATACTGGCTCCGAGCGCACCCCTCCCCAAATACTGGTACTTTTTTAGACCCTAAAACTCTCCAAATTTCAGTTAGTCTTCGCCTCGGGGTCCCGGTCTGCGCCCCACATTGTTGCCCCTGTGGAATCGACGTTGACCGTCTTGGACACCACGGACTTTCCTGCCGACTAAGTGCGGGCCGCTTCTCAAGGCATACTGCCCTCAATGACATAATCCGACGGTCTCTTGCGTCAGTTGGTGTGCCGGCTCTCTTAGAGCCGACCGGCATATCCAGAACTGACGGCAAGAGACCTGATGGTATGTCTTTGGTTCCGTGGAGTATGGGACGGGTGCTGGTGTGGGATGCAACCTGCGTAGACACGCTAGCCCCGTCTCATCTCCACCGAACCTCTGCGAGGGCAGCGGCAGCAGCAGAGGCGGCCGAAAAAGCCAAGGTGGGAAAATACAGTGGTCTCGGCGCCGAATATAATTTCGTTCCTTTCGGCGTCGAGACCTTTGGTCCGTGGGGTCCTAGCGCTCTGAGTCTCTTCAAAGACCTATCGAAGAGACTCAGAGACGCCACGGGAGACCCAAGAGCTGGCAGCTTCCTCGCTCAACGCATTAGCTTGGCAATCCAGCGAGGAAATGCTGCCAGCGTCCTGGGTACCATGCCGCAGGGGCCTGTTTTAGATTTATTTTAGATTTTATTTAGTTTTATTTTAGATTTTATGTAGTTTTAGTCTAGTTATACTTTTTAAATAAAATTTTGTATTTGTAGTTTAAATAAATATTATATAAAGTCTTAAATACATAGACAGCCATGACCAAGGAACAAATATTTGTGATAAATAAATACACAAATAATGCCCTCGCCGGGATTCGAACCCGGAACCTCCAGCTTCGTAGGCAGGGTCACTACCAACTAGGCTACGGAGGCTGACAAATGATAATCTCTAGTTACCTATGTTGATTATTGCACAATATCACGTCTAAAATATTACATCGCTTATTTTATCCATTTTCTCTAAATAAATATACGGAGACGATAAGTAGTTACCTCGTTGATGAGACGCAGAAGTGTTTCTCTTTCCAGACCGCGCTGCGCCGATGCGGCAAACACTACCCCGGCCAACAGCTTTCTGTACGACACAAGAATTGAGAATTTTCACTTCTAGAATGTTTTAAATCGACACTAGTTACGAATTTCGTTTTTGCACGTGTCTCGTACGACGTTTTTTTAGTACAGATGGCCCTCCGAAGTTTTGGACCTGACGTAAAATGACACACTTCTCGCACTAGAGCCTAAAAAAAGGCAACATCTGTACTAAAAATTATAGAACGTACTTTCTTTCTGTAATTTCTATCTCTCTGTGCATATCCTCGAAAGTATAATAAAGCAATAAATTACAGAATGATAAATAAAAAATTTGGCCGTGTGGTGACGGCAGTAAGACTACATTTGTCACCACCCCAACTCCTCTTGCGGGTGTCGTAAGAGTTGACTAAGGGATTGAAGTGTCACTGACCATTATTTGATAAAAGATTGATGATGGGCAGCGTCATCATAGTGGACACATTACTGCGATCGCCAATCCGCTTGCCCAGCGTGGCGATTATGGGCATTTTCCTCCTAATGCGTTTATACGCATAGTTAATAGGCATACCTGGGATAATTGGGGGCAAGTTATAGGGATTTGATATCGATTAAAAAGATGTCGATATAATTATAATAGAAGACGTGCTTATTGAACATTCTCGGTTACAGTACAGAGGTTCGACGTCATATCTGACATCAGGCCTCTTCAGATAGTAAAAGTATGCAGATGTAATTTTAATCAAAATGACCTTTAAAACCGACTTCAATATATTATATTTTTAATATATAAAAACCATACCTGGTGCCTTCTATAGACCTGACGAGTTTTGCGTGGTGCTCTCTTGGTGGCAGTGCCCTGCATAAACACAAAACAAATTGAAATAAAACTATTAAAACTGATTATACCGCGTATAGTCTCCACCCCGGCTTTTCGTTTCAAAATCAAAATATGCATATCTAATAGCGTCGCAAGCACGAGAAAAAAAGAAAAAAAAATCTGTGGACATATTTTGGGTGGAAATTGTACTACTAATAAAAATTTCGATACATCATACTTTATACGTTTTTTGCAAAATCGTGCATGATAAAACATGCAAATATTATTTACTTATATATTGAAAAGTATATTTAATTCAGTAATTGTAAAATCGTTATGAATTACAAAATTCCAATAATAAACAATTTCTTACTTAGTTAAAAACCGCTAAACGCACGGAACGAAAACCAATTTTCGCCATCTTGCTTATGAACAAATGTGAGTTTTTTTTAAATACAGTTAGGCTCACGAATCAGTAATAAGTTTGAAAGTTCATTAAATTTCCTTGCAAAATTAACCTTAAGAACATGATATACATATCTAGTTTTCAAACACCAACTACGTTTTGGTTATGTACGATACATCGTACAACATGCATTTAAGGGTTAAAGAATGTGGTTTATCAGGGACTAAAGAAAATATTACAGAACATAATATTATTCTATTTGGGTGAATCAACTTTTTTCTGTCTGTTATTGCCATTGTTACGGTCGCCTGAGTCTCGCTGGTTTTATGCAAAATTATGCGGTGGGCACTACACGACGTGTACCAGGAGTTCAGCAGGTCGCTCATAACTCGTAGGACCCGTATAGCGGGTCCACTAAGCCCCGCGAGGCGGGTCGTTACCTGTGCTGCTGCAGTAACGCCAGCTGCCCGTGTGTGGTGAACCCGCGCAGCGAGTCCAGTACGCCACCCAGCAGCCCGTCTCGGATCAGTTGACCCACGTAGCGGGTCACGTATTTCACTATCCCCGACGATATGCGAGGTGGGTCACTACACGACCAGCAGAGTTCAGCAGGCCGCTCATACCTCGGAGGACCCGTATAGCGGGTCCACTAGGCCCCGCGAGGCGAGTTTACCTGTGCTGCTGCAGTAACGCCAGCTGCCCGTGTGTGGTGAACCCGCGCAGCGAGTCCAGGTTAAGTCACTCGTGGTTAGCGGACACTCCCTATTGACATACTTTTATTTTTGTTCACCAGGCCTCGCGAGGCGGGTCGTTACACGGCGTGAACCCGCCGAGCTTCTCGGAGGACCCGCGTGTCGGGTCCACTAGGCCCCGCGAGGCGGGTTTACCTGTGCTGCTGCAGTAACGCCAGCTGCCCGTGTGTGGTGAACCCGCGCAGCGAGTCCAGTACGCCACCCAGCAGCCCGTCTCGGATCAGTTGACCCACGTAGCGGGTCACGTATTTCACTATCCCCGACGATATGCGAGGTGGGTCACTACACGACCAGCAGAGTTCAGCAGGCCGCTCATACCTCGGAGGACCCGTATAGCGGGTCCACTAGGCCCCGCGAGGCGAGTTTACCTGTGCTGCTGCAGTAACGCCAGCTGCCCGTGTGTGGTGAACCCGCGCAGCGAGTCCAGGTTAAGTCACTCGTGGTTAGCGGACACTCCCTATTAACATACTTTTATTTTTGTTCACCAGGCCCCGCGAGGCGGGTCGTTACACGGCGTGAACCCGCCGAGCTTCTCGGAGGACCCGCGTGACGGGTCCACCAGGACCCGCGAGGCGAGTTTACCTGTGCTGCTGCAGTAACGCCAGCTGCCCGTGTGTGGTGAACCCGCGCAGCGAGTCCAGGTTAAGTCACTCGTGGTTAGCGGACACTCCCTATTAACATACTTTTATTTTTGTTCACCAGGCCCCGCGAGGCGGGTCGTTACACGGCGTGAACCCGCCGAGCTTCTCGGAGGACCCGCGTGTCGGGTCCACCAGGATCCACTAGGGGAGTTTACCTGTGCTGCTGCAGTAACGCCAGCTGCCCGTGTGTGGTGAACCCGCGCAGCGAGTCCAGTACGCCACCCAGCAGCCCGTCTCGGATCAGTTGACCCACGTAGCGGGTCACGTATTTCACTATCCCCGACGATATGCGAGGTGGGTCACTACACGACGTGTACCAGGAGTTCAGCAGGTCGCTCATAACTCGTAGGACCCGTATAGCGGGTCCACTAGGCCCCGCGAGGCGGGTCGTTACCTGTGCTGCTGCAGTAACGCCAGCTGCCCGTGAGTCGTAAACCCGCGCAGCGAGTCCAGGTTAAGTCACTCGTGGTTAGCGGACACTCCCTATTAACATTTATTTTTGTTCACCAGGCCTCGCGACGCGGGTCGTTACACGGCGTGAACCCGCCGAGCTTCTCAGAGGACCCGCGTGACGGGTCCACCAGGATCTTTACCTGTGCTGCTGCAGTAACGCCAGCTGCCCGTGTGTGGTGAACCCGCGCAGCGAGTCCAGTACGCCGCCCAGCAGCCCGTCTCGGATCAGTTGACCCACGTAGCGGGTCACGTATTTCACTATGTCTTCGCGGGCGTTTATTGACCTGGGAGAGAATGATCGTGAAATTAGAATAACAAAGTAAAGTATTTATTTATTGTGAACGGTGTACAAAATAAGGTATACCTTGTGATATAATAGTATCAACAGTGGCCCGTTACGGGCACGCAATACATTCCATAATTCTTATAAAAAAAAATATTTACACTATAATACACATTTTTAACTTTTTTTTTAAATTCTAAAATGCTCCCTCTAATATTTTAATTTCAAAAACTGATCTCCTTCCATGTAAACATAATTATGAACTTAAGGTAGTAGTGTTGGACAATTTTAGCTACCAATAATGAATATGAACATAGTACTAAGAGGTTATGGTTGTCATTCCATAGATATATTAGGTACTCACTTGCATTTATTATTATTGTCTTTATTTCTCAAATTCTCTTAATTATTATTGACACGTTATTTCACAAATGTTTTGTAAGTTTTGAGGAAAGTCCAATGCGTGCGATTCGCCGCGAAGATAAATTTGTCGCGACCCTAACTCTTCCCGTGGGAGTCGAAAATCGACTAAAGTATTTAATACATTTGTTGAATTTGACACACTACTACGATCGCCATCCCGCTTGTCCAGCGTAACAATTATGAGAATCTAACGCTTATACACAAGGTTTTAGCCGGTGGTAGGGTATTTTTACTAGTACCCGCCTGGTTGGTTACCACCGTACATTCGGTGTAAACGCCCGTGAAATGACTTACCTTCGTGTTTGCCGTGTTTCGGGGTCAGCCGGTGTATTTACCAGCATCTAGCGGGCCAGCAAGGCGGTGGCAACTAACAGGTTACTGCTGGTCTCCTGTTCGTTGCCGCCGCAATTTGGGCTCTACTTTTCACTTACGATCAGGTGGAGTGGAGCCACTTTGTTGTGCCAACGTTATTTTTATTGGGTCGGCAACGCGCATGTGACACCCTGAGGTTGCAGGCGCCCATAGGCTACGGTGACTGCTTTCCATCAGGCGGGCCGTATGCTTGTTTGCCACCGACGTGGTATAAAAAAAAAAAAAATAGTTGCAGATTTCTAAGAATGAACTTTTGACAGTTTCGAAATGAGCCTTATATGACGTTAAGATATCGGAAAAATGGTGATTCTTACCCTCATATTAATAAGGATTTATTTATAGCTGTCAAAAGTTCATTCGTAGACATCTGTAACTATAATATAAGTCGACTGAGAGACTGATGGTGACCGTCACTCACCAGCACACGCCGTCCCGCGCCACTAGGAGCTCCCGCAGGTCACGTTGATGGTGACCGTCAGTCCGGGGTCGGTGACCGGCTGATGGTGACCGTCACGCACCAGCACACGCCGTCCCGCGCCACTAGAAGCTCCCGCAGGTCACGTTGATGGTGACCGTCAGTCCGGGGTCGGTGACAGCTGATGGTGACCGTCACTCACCAGCACACGCCGTCCCGCGCCACTAGGAGCTCCCGCAGGTCACGTTGATGGTGACCGTCAGTCCGGGGTCGGTGACCGGCTGATGGTGACCGTCACTCACCAGCACACGCCGTCCCGCGCCACTAGGAGCTGTGTGCAGCTCCAGCGCTAGGTCCTCGTTCACGTTAACTTTAAAATGCCGTGGCGTATAAACCCTTAATGGCATCACTGGTTTTAACGTCGTGCGAAAAAAAACATTTAGGTATTTGCGTCAAACTTCTTCAAAATGTTTAAACTTTTTGATTCTTACATCAGACTGTTCGCAATTTTGATATTTTTTGTAAAAAACCTGGGTCGTATAAACCAAAAAGTTGCGAATTTCGATGAATCTTATATACAGATCGATAGAGCTCAAAATTCTGAGCAAAACCATATATATAACTCATTTTGGCCAAAATGGTTTTTACGCCAATTGAACCCAGAGGTATCGATATGTCAGTGGACTGAGAGGCTGATGGTGACCGTCACTCACCAGCACACGCCGTCCCGCGCCACTAGGAGCTGTGTGTGCTCCAGCGCTAGGTCCTCGTTCACGTTGCTGCTGACTAGGGCTGCCAACTGTCCCGCTATATGCGGGACGTCCCGTTTCTGAGGCCCTAAAGTCTGCGTCCCGCAAAAAGTACGCACGGGACGCCGATTGTCCCGCTTTTCAGGGAATACTAAAATAATAATATGAATACGTAAATGAGAGCAATTTAAGATAGCGTCATATTAATTTGAATGTACCGCGACGTATGCGACTATAGACTGCGAGCACCGTGCACTGAACGTGTAGGTTTACTGCCAAAATATGGATGATTGCGTTGGGGGCATTAGGTGCATCTAAATTGAACCTATCTGTCCCGCATTTTATAGCCAAGTCTCGCAATTTATTCGCGAATGTACCGCATATCTGTGATCATTGGTTGGCAGCCCTACTGGTGACCGTCAGTCCGGGGTCGGTGACAGGCTGTTGGTGACCGTCACTCACCAGCACACGCCGTCCCGTGCCACTAGGAGCTGTGTGCAGCTCCAGCGCTAGGTCCTCGTACACGTTAACTTTAAAATGCCGTGGCGTATAAACCCTTAATGGCATCACTGGTTTTAACGTCGTGCGAAAAAAAACATTTAGGTATTTGCGTGAAACTTCTTCAAAATGTTTAAACTTTTTGATTCTTACATCAGACTGTTCTCAATTTTGATGATATTTTTTGTAAAAAACCTGGGTTAATAAACCAAAAAGTTGCGAATTTCGATGAATCTTATATACAGATCGATAGAGCTCAAAATTCTGAGCAAAATCATATATATAACTCATTTTGGCCAAAATGGCTTTTACGCCAATTGAACCCAGAGGTATCGATATGTCAGTGGACTGAGAGGCTGATGGTGACCGTCACTCACCAGCACACGCCGTCCCGCGCCACTAGAAGCTCCCGCAGGTCACGTTGATGGTGACCGTCAGTCCGGGGTCGGTGACCGGCTGATGGTGACCGTCACTCACCAGCACACGCCGTCCCGCGCCACTAGAAGCTCCCGCAGGTCACGTTGATGGTGACCGTCAGTCCGGGGTCGGTGACCGGCTGATGGTGACCGTCACTCACCAGCACACGCCGTCCCGCGCCACTAGAAGCTCCCGCAGGTCACGTTGATGGTGACCGTCAGTCCGGGGTCGGTGACGGGTGATGGTGACCGTCACTCACCAGCACACGCCGTCCCGCGCCACTAGAAGCTCCCGCAGGTCACGTTGATGGTGACCGTCAGTCCGGGGTCGGTGACGGGTGATGGTGACCGTCACTCACCAGCACACGCCGTCCCGCGCCACTAGAAGCTCCCGCAGGTCACGTTGATGGTGACCGTCAGTCCGGGGTCGGTGACGGGTGATGGTGACCGTCACTCACCAGCACACGCCGTCCCGCGCCACTAGGAGCTCCCGCAGGTCACGTTGATGGTGACCGTCAGTCCGGGGTCGGTGACCGGCTGATGGTGACCGTCACTCACCAGCACACGCCGTCCCGCGCCACTAGGAGCTCCCGCAGGTCACGTTGATGGTGACCGTCAGTCCGGGGTCGGTGACCGGCTGATGGTGACCGTCACTCACCAGCACACGCCGTCCCGCGCCACTAGGAGCTCCCGCAGGTCACGTTGATGGTGACCGTCAGTCCGGGGTCGGTGACCGGCTGATGGTGACCGTCACTCACCAGCACACGCCGTCCCGCGCCACTAGGAGCTCCCGCAGGTCACGTTGATGGTGACCGTCAGTCCGGGGTCGGTGACAGGTGATGGTGACCGTCACTCACCAGCACACGCCGTCCCGCGCCACTAGGAGCTCCCGCAGGTCACGTTGATGGTGACCGTCAGTCCGGGGTCGGTGACAGGCTGATGGTGACCGTCACTCACCAGCACACGCCGTCCCGCGCCACTAGGAGCTGTGTGCAGCTCCAGCGCTAGGTCCTCGTACACGTTAACTTTAAAATGCCGTGGCGTATAAACCCTTAATGGCATCACTGGTTTTAACGTCGTGCGAAAAAAAACATTTAGGTATTTGCGTCAAACTTCTTCAAAATGTTTAAACTTTTTGATTCTTACATCAGACTGTTCTCAATTTTGATGATATTTTTTGTAAAAAACCTGGGTCGTATAAACCAAAAAGTTGCGAATTTCGATGAATCTTATATACAGATCGATAGAGCTCAAAATTCTGAGCAAAACCATATATATAACTCATTTTGGCCAAAATGGCTTTTACGCCAATTGAACCCAGAGGTATCGATATGTCAGTGGACTGAGAGGCTGATGGTGACCGTCACTCACCAGCACACGCCGTCCCGCGCCACTAGGAGCTCCCGCAGGTCACGTTGATGGTGACCGTCAGTCCGGGGTCGGTGACAGCTGATGGTGACCGTCACTCACCAGCACACGCCGTCCCGCGCCACTAGGAGCTCCCGCAGGTCACGTTGATGGTGACCGTCAGTCCGGGGTCGGTGACCGGCTGATGGTGACCGTCACTCACCAGCACACGCCGTCCCGCGCCACTAGGAGCTCCCGCAGGTCACGTTGATGGTGACCGTCAGTCCGGGGTCAGTGACCGGCTGATGGTGACCGTCACTCACCAGCACACGCCGTCCCGCGCCACTAGAAGCTCCCGTAGCGCCTGCAGCAGCGCTCGGCGGCCGTCGTAGTAGAGTAACACTGCTAGGAGCCCCCTAGCCAGTCCGGGGTGCCGGGGACTCTGCCGCTGGGCTGTGTGGAGCAGCTCCAGCGCTAGGTACTCGTTTACGTTGAACATGTCTGTGGATGGTTTCAAAATTCACGTCACACTGAAGATGGAACTTATTCGGGTCAAAATTCTTTTCGTTGTCTTATTTTGTGTGTCTAAAAAGCGTGACGCAGTGGTGATTTTTGTATTATCAAACCGGAATCAAAATCAAACTGTTGACACAACAACTGACACAATATTTACCCAGAAAAGAGTTGTTTATAGATCTAGTGAGTGATTAATTAATCTATAGTCAGTAAGACTCTGCACTTAAACTATGAATATATTGAATATAACTATGAATTTACCCTACATTAACTTATACACTGTTGTGTCAACAGTACTTCAGAATCCCATTCTAATCGCGGTTTCATAATATGAGATGATGTTTTGTTTGAATTCAATTTCAATTTCTGATGCATTGATTAAAATCTAGCGTGAAAAAAAAAACAAGTGCACTGGATTTTTTTTATATACTGAGGCGAAACAGCAACTAAAAGCGTGACAGAGTGGTATGAAACAAGACAACGAAAAGAATGTTGACCCATTTGTCCCGTTGAAAGTCACACTATTTTATTGTTTTAATGGTTTAGGTTAGGATAATGTAATGGAATTATTTGATGGACCCGTGATTACAGAAATAGAAGATGGTCATGTGTTCAGGCCTCTTTGGCATTCAATAGTGGTATAATAATTTAGGTTCAAAAAAAATACAAATAAACACCAATTTTAAAAAAAACGACTTCAACCGTTTTCTCCAAGATCCCATCATCACACCCCGATTAGTTACCAACGGGACCATCTCGGTTTGTCTTAAAGCAGGTTAAAATAAGAATTATCAAAATCGGTTTGCGTGCTATTGAGTTCTTAATTTTTTGTCGTGACATGCTTAATGTAAATTTACGACTTATACGGTTTTCTCATGGATTCCATTATCGGAATTTATCAAATTAAAATGGGACAAGTTTCACAAGTTGGTAAGCCTGATGCTTATCCTTGAAACAAAAAAAGAATCATCGAAATTGATTCACCCACAAGTTCTGAGGTAACAAACATAAAAAAAAGTACAGTCGAATTGTGAACTTATTTTGGGCAGGTAAATTTACAATAAACAGCGAGAATGATCTATATTTTCGTTTATTATTTGGGGCAACCGTTCAACCATTACCAGAGATCGGACAAATGTGCATCATAGTTCCTAATAATATGGTATTGACTCAAAATTTGATTAAATGAATAATTAAACGAATAATTTCTTGAAATTTGATTTCGAAGCTTTGAGGTGACTATTTACAAAGATTTTCATTGTTATTATCAAACCGCGATTAGAACGGGATTTGAAAGTACTTTTGACACGACAGTGTAAAGTCAATCTAGGATATATTTATAGTTAAATCAATATATTTGTAGTTTATGTTCAGAGACTTACAGACAATAGATTAATTAATCACTCGCGAGATCTACAAACAACTCTTTTCTTCAGAAATATTGTGTCAGTTGTTGTGTCAACAGTACTTTCAAATCCCTTTCTGATTCCGGTTTGATAATACCGGCGTCGAATAGGTAATTTTCTGAAAATGATTAGATTTTCAATCAACTTTGGAGTCATGTCCATATTATTGCGAGCAATGACGCACATCTGTCCGATCTCTGACCATTACAGAATTTGACGCCAGTGAAGTTGCATCGACGGTGGCGCTACAGACAGACTTTTTAAGTAAATAATAAAATAAGATACCGGTTCTTTTTTTGAAGTCGGATAAGAATCGAGTGGACTTATAGGCTGAGACAAACTGACCTGATATGATGATGGCCTCGTCCACCAACTCTTTAGCCAGCACAGTCTTGCCGATGCTGGGCAGCGTCACGCCTTCAGTCACTCCGCGCTTGATCTCCTCGCGGCTCGTCGGGTTCTTAGGCTGTCGAAACAGAGGTTTACTAATATGTGGCCGAAATTTTACGGCATATTATCACTTCCCAACTATTTTTCTCATAGTTTCATTTGGCAGAATCATCGCATGGCAAACCAGACGTATAAATAAAATAAAAATAAAAAAGGCTTTTATTTCTTACAATTTTACATTTTTAGTACTTAATACCATGAGCCTTGCGATGCAAGAACCCCTATTCGGACGTAGGCCTCCCTGTACGCAGACGTATTCTTTGCATATTATCATGAAGTTGCTTGGGAAGTAAAATTAGGCGAAATATGTTCCTGCGAAATAGCAGAACACCGAAAAATATCCAAAATATGTCATCTACGATATTGATTAAATAAATCTACTAAATTTTATTATTTATAGACTAGTCCTTCATGTGGCATAAAAATCAAAAATCAACTATTCTTTATTCAAGTAAGCTTATTAATAAACATTTTTGAATCGTACGACACAATAGCAAGGAAAAAATAGTACTACCTCTAAACTTCTCCCGGAAAAAAAACTTCTGACATCACTAGCCTGGGAAGAACCAGCAAGATACTCAGCGGGACTATTTTTTCAAAACAGTATATAGTCTTGTATACACAAACCCGAATGCGTTTATAGGGAATAGACAATATAGACTTATCTTGACATCTGTAAGGTAGGTTAAAGGTGTGATCACGACCATGTAAATGACAAATAAAAGTACGGGAGTAGAAAAAAGAAGTGAATACATCAAAAAATTATCATAATAAACATAGTTTACTGGCCTACAGTTGGACTCACCGGATTGTGTGGCAGCGCCCGAAGCGCCCTGGCCTGTCTCCGGAGCACCGCCTCGAAGGTGTGCACGGCGTACGGCGCGCCGCCCCCGTCGCTGCTCAGGTAGCTGTCCACCACCGCTGCCAACTCCTTGTACGGTGTCCATAGGTCCTCTGTTGTGGTCACTGGACATACCAAGATACATTACTATATCTGGCTGTATACAGTGTGTGGTCTTTAACACGGGAGAAAAATGAAATGAGTGACTCCTTAGACTATCAGCAATAATCCTGTAAAGGTCCCGGTGTTTCAAAGTGGTTAAGTTCGGAGATATTGTCATTCAAAGCTTTAGTACTGGATCTTGGCATCACGATGTCGTAGCTTGTCAGTCGCAAGACATCTTGATAGTATACCAGGTAGGAAGTCATAACAATAATTTTGTTTGCATTTTTACACTCATTTGATACGGTTTTAAAAAAAAATTGTACATTTTTCAATGATTCAAAAATGATAAGTTATTGATAACTTTTAATTCAAGTAAATGAACCCATAATAATGAAAAATACATGAACAAAAAATTACAAAATTTTTTTTTTTTAATTACAATTTGTGGAAATGATTGTTGATCAGCTTATTAATGCACCGTTTAAATTTTCACCCCGGTTGTAGGCCACACACTGTATACACTGTTTTTTTATTGATTTCCGTTAAATGAATAAAGGGAAGCTTATTTAGGTCAAAAATAATCCATTTCTCTAAGAAACTGGTATCTTAACTCTTACTGTTATTGAGTTATTAAATAAGTAAGTTTAATGACTGAACAAGTGTATTGCAACCTTTATTACATCCTAATGCTACTTATTTTGACATGTGCCGTTAGTCACCTGAAAATGAAAAAAAAAAATTTTTCCATTTCAGCTAAAAGCTATATACCAGGTAGCTCCAATTAACGTACCAAGCAGCCTGTTAAATTTAACGGAATTTAAAAAACACTGTGTATATTTATACACGGTGCTACACAAGCAAACCAAATAATTTTAACAGCGTCTGGCCCACCACAGATATGGTCCTATCATGTTACATGTCACGATGTGCGAAAACTTCCAAAATCCAAACTGTTAGGGCACTATACATACACTGCTACAACCTTATTAAATATTTTCAGTACGGAACTTTTTCATTCCAGTGTAGCACAAATTTCCACTTTACTTTTGTAATATTTTGACATAGTTCTAGAAGGTTAAAATTAGTTGGGTGTACACACAATACAATACTCATGTGCCTGTATAGACATTGAACAGAGTTCGCAACGGTACTTTATTTATATGGTATACACATTTTTTTCTGCGATTTTCATTGTGAACAATACTGTAAATCTCTATTCTAATTCACTAGTCAGAAGGAATAAAAATATCAACTATATTTGGCTGTGCTCTAGTAGACTTAACTAGTTGGGTTTTGCATTTTCACCTTTAAGATTATTTTATTTAGAAGGAAAACAAGATTTGAAGAATATTGTGGGAATGCTGCCAGAATAACAATCTGCAGCCCCTGTCACAGGGAACAAGGTAGAATGATGGTGGCAGCAATCAATAGCATGCCTGCTTTCAGCCAGCCTTCCTACAATATCTCTACATCTGGGCTCTGTGTCAGTCTAAATATTTAAGAGTCTGCATTTGCCATTTGTTGCTATTTCATGCCCACATGACTATATTTGAGGGACCTGATTTTTCAAAGAACTTTACCCTATTATGATTCTACAAAATAGACTTTTAATTACATTTTATTCTATAGCTTATAATGTCTTGTGGTATTGGCCACTGGTACAAAAGGATGATTTACATGATAAAGTAAATAAATAAAATAATAAGAAGTTACACCAACTTAAATAAAGTTAATTCACACAGGTCACAACCAGTTTTAAATAAATTTGGTGTTATGCAATATGTTGCAATGGGTTCTTTTTTCATCACTGTTTAAGCACAGTTACTTTGGGTACTTAAAAAATAGCTTATTAAATTTGGAAAGAGCCCATTTGTAAGAATGCTTGACTGCCAAAAATCATGGTGTTCACATACATGGTGTAGCAATCAACAAAAAGTCATGAAAAGTATGTTTTCACTACTTCCATCCAAGAATTTTATAACACACATAATTTTATTTAACTAATGTTCCACAAACAAAATGCAGATGTTAACCTAACAAGCATTATACTTTTATGTAGACATTTTAATCAATATTTCACCAAAGCTTAATTAGAAAGTGTTTTGACAAAAAAAAACAAATAAAGAGCTTGGCTGGTCAACCCATGCATGCATAATCTTTTTAAATCGAGGTAATTTGATAGCACGGAGGTAATTTCGAAAGTAAACTATAGCGGCAACGGGTCAGAATGTCTAGAAAACACACAAATACAATGAAATGCTAAAAAACAACGTGAAACTATGCGACTAATTCATAACCTCTACATTAACATGTTACAGAGAAAATAGCTGAAAATTCATCTTCAAGTGCACAGCGGCAATGCAAAAATCACATTCTAGAATGTAAATAGTCAGAATAATAGTATTATTCGCAAAGGTACAAGGTATATAAGGCATACGTGAAATACCGCCAAATAACGATAGGTTATCCTCCAAACAAAACTCACCTTCGTTGATGTCCATTTTGTTGCTTTAGTAAACTAGTTTTGATTTAGGAATTAAGGCCACTGTTTCATGACACAGATTTCAAACGGATTTCTAAATAGTTTCATCGGATTATTATAAGCTTGGTTATTATAATATAACAAGTATAACAAGTAACAACTTCTGTTTAAATATTTGACAGGGCGACCGCGACCACAGACAAACAATACTTGCTGGTTTTTTTTTATTTACTTTCGTTGTTTGTGTTGTGGGTATGGGTGGTTTGGCCATGTTCACGATTATTGTTTATGGTACGAAATGCAAAATCGATAGAAAACGATAGAATCGATATAAATTTTAATTATAGTTTGTCTCAGGGACCGGAACCGTTATTTACTCCATACAAAAATAACAATTCTTTTTTTCGTTCTTCGCTATATATATTGTAAGTTAATGGAGTAGTTTAAAAATATATTATTTTACATTACATAAAGTATTGAGCAGTATATAAAAAGGTTAAAACTGAGCTATTTCGAGGTTTTGTTAAATAACGGTTTCGGTCCCTGTCTAGGGTTTTCAGGCAGGGGTTCAGACAGAGAATCCCGCCTCATTTTTACCCTAATGTTATTGAATGTAGGATAAATAAAAGATGTTTTAGTTTTGCAAAGAGAATATAATCTTGATATAATCACTACCGTATCTTTGTATATCTCTGAGAATCGTGAAGTGATTAGGACAATTTTTTTTATTCATAATATGTATTTAATATAGGAGATTATTACATAGGTAATTATTTCTTAATTAAGGGGAATGACCAAGGTATTTTAACCCCATGCTGGCACTAAGTCAGGGATAATGGGATCATGGAGAAATCGGTTGAAGTCGGTATTATTTTTTTATTGTTCACGGCTCGGCGTGCATAAAGTCGGTGTCAATGACTAAAATCAGGCGCGGATCCAGGACTTCGTTCAGAGGGGACATTGCCCTATGGTATGATAGTATTTTATACTTAAAACAGCACCTAGGCATACCTAAGTCCAGTGTCAGGGGGAGGCAAGTGCCCCCATTGCCCCCTCCCTGGATCCGCGCCTGACTAAAATTATTCTTATTTATGCTCATACCTGGGCTAACTTAGGGTATTAATATGTACAGGAATGTAGTATGATAATTGATAATGTTAATTCATTATACTTATCATCCCGAGGATTTATTATTTATTCTCTTTTCATCATCTTTAACCCATTCATTGCTGACGCCCCATATTTTTAATTATCACGCAGCGCCGCCGCCTTCTACGCGACGACGCGAATTCGCGTCCACGGCATCACGTTAACATTTCAATGGACGCGAATTCGCGTCCGCGGCATTAGGTTATATTATCACACTTCAAGGACGCGAATTCGCGTCTGCGGCATTAGGTTATTTCACACTTGAAGGACGCTAATTCGCGTCCTCGGCATCTTGTTTACGCATACACAGGACGCGAATTCGCGTCTTCGGCATCCGAGATAAGAATTATGAAAATTACAAATGCATTGAATCCAGAAACCAGCGACGGTATAATATTATCCTCCATAAATAAAATAACATTTTGGTATCAGCTTTTACCCATTCATTGCTGACGCCCCATATTTTTAATTATCACGCAGCGCCGCCGCCTTCTACGCGACGACGCGAATTCGCGTCCACGGCATCACGTTAACATTTCAATGGACGCGAATTCGCGTCCGCGGCATTAGGTTATATTATCACACTTCAAGGACGCGAATTCGCGTCTGCGGCATTAGGTAGGGTTATTTCCCCTTGCTCCCCGTAGATAACCAAGTTTGATAACTGGCTATGTACAAGGAAAAAATATTCCGGTTTTATAACCGGGTTATGAAACGGGATTTTTTTTTCCTCGTAGAAAACCTTTGTTTTATTCAGTTTTCTACGAGGAATTTCTTTTCTTGTTTGATAACTCGGTCATGAAACAGGAATTACTTTTCCTGGTAGAAAACTGTTATTTTATTTGGTTTTCTATGAGGAATAAATTTTTCTTCGTAGCTAACCTAGTTATCAAACGGGAATTATATTTTCCTAGTAGAAAACCGTCATTATAGGTTTTCTATGTGGTTTCGATTTTTTTATTTATTTGTGGAAAATTATGGTACTAAACTAGTATTTCAATACAATTTTTTTATTTTATTGTTTAAACCAAAAGTATTACAACTTCGTAAGTACATTTTAATAATTAAAAAAATAAGTATATAAGTATGTAAAAAACTAAAAGAACGGAGAAATTTTCTCAAGGCAATGCCCCACGGTAATTATGTTTTCTTGAAGTTGGGTTATTGCTTTATGTATACGGATATTTACCGCAACATCTATGGCTGCTCTCTTCTTAATTGTGAACCTTTTGTTCACTCTTGAATGTGAAATTCCGTAATATTTTGCGTCATTTTGTAGAACCGACAGTAAATGCGGAAGTGTAGGGTTTTTTCTAAAACTTTAACAAGTATATGTTGAACAATTGGGTAAAAGACACAAACTTTCAACAAATTTGGTGCTGTCACGGTCAAGAACACCGGACGACAAACTTTGCAGAAGGCTGGAATTCCAGATTAAATCGTTTTGTAGGCCGAAAAAAACCCTACACTTCCGCATTTACTATCGGTTCTACAAAATGACGCAAAATATTACGGAATTTCACATTCAAGAGTGAACAAAAGGTTCACAATTAAGAAGAGAGCAGCCATAGATGTTGCGGTAAATATCCGTATACATAAAGCAATAACCCAACTTCAAGAAAACATAATTACCGTGGGGCATTGCCTTGAGAAAATTTCTCCGTTCTTTTAGTTTTTTACATACTTATATACTTATTTTTTTAATTATTAAAATGTACTTACGAAGTTGTAATACTTTTGGTTTAAACAATAAAATAAAAAAATTGTATTGAAATACTAGTTTAGTACCATAATTTTCCACAAATAAATAAAAAATTCGAAACCACATAGAAAACCTATAATGACGGTTTTCTACTAGGAAAATATAATTCCCGTTTGATAACTAGGTTAGCTACGAAGAAAAGTTTATTCCTCATAGAAAACCAAATAAAATAACAGTTTTCTACCAGGAAAAGTAATTCCTGTTTCATAACCGGGTTATCAAACAAGAAAAGAAATTCCTCGTAGAAAACTGAATAAAACAAAGGTTTTCTACGAGGAAAAAAAAATCCCGTTTCATAACCCGGTTATAAAACGGGAATATTTTTTCCTTGTACATAGCCAGTTATCAAACTTGGTTATCTACGGGGAGCAAGGGGTTATTTCACACTTGAAGGACGCTAATTCGCGTCCTCGGCATCTTGTTTACGCATACACTGGACGCGAATTCGCGTCTTCGGCATCCGAGATAAGAATTATGAAAATTACAAATGCATTGAATCCAGAAACCAGCGACGGTATAATATTATCCTCCATAAATAAAATAACATTTTGGTATCAGCTTTTAAGTACAGTTGATTTCTAGCAAAAAAAAGAAATAACTCGAGGACGCGAATTTGCGTCCTCGGCATCACGTTTACGCATACATAGGACGCGAATTCGCGTCTTCGGCATTGAATGGGTTAACATAAAAACAACAATTCAATCATAATGCGAGTCTTTTATTGTGATATGGTTTTCATAGCACAAAATCAGTAAGTATTTTTTTTACAAACACATAAATACCTATACTCGATTATTACTCATATTTTAACGACAAATGAGACTACTAAACTTACGTTAAATATTATCCTGACGTTTCGTGCTGGACGTTACAACACGGTCACAGACTGTTCAGACTGGCGAGAAAATGTACCTTCTAGCTACGCGAGTTTTGCGAACCCGCACTTGGTCTTGATTATTCACTTCTAGGCCTGGGTTGTCACGGATGTAACGTCAGCGTCATCCCCGAAACGTCAGGACAATATTTAACATAATTTTACTCGATTAAGACTAGTTTGAGTAGTTTGTCGTTAAAATATACAGGGCGTCCCAAAGTTATGGGACATGAAGGGGAAGTACCTTAAATATCGTAGATAGTGTATTCTGCTGAAAGACTTAATGTTATTTTTAAAATTTAGTAATAGTGCATTCAAAGTTTTTCAAAAAATTACTTGCTTCACCCGGATATCGAACCAGCTACAATTTTTTTCCAATTTTGAACCATACCTACTTGTTTGGTTATTCTTTTAGTTTTAGATACTGTTTCTTAAGAAAAATTGTTACTTTTTATCCATTCTTTCGAATGACATCATAAAATTACGAAAAATATTTTTTTCGTAAGTAGGTTCGATGCCCAGAAAAAGCATATTGTTTTGTTTTTTTTTTAAATGCCCTATTATTTAATTTTAAAAATAAAATAAAGTCTTCTTTCAGCAAAATATCCTATCTACGATATTTAAGGTGTACGTCCCCTTCATGTCTCATAACTTTGGGACGCCCTGTATATCCAATCTCTGTAACGTGCTCTGAGTTAGCACACATATGTTGATGATTTATATCTTAATAATAACTTCCAGTTCTTCGCTGATCCATCATAGAAGGTCGAAGTCGTCACGCTGAAAGAAAACCAAATAAGTATTGAATGATTTGGCTAAAGTGTCATGGGCAGTCGCGGTGTCAGTAACGTCAATTAACTAGGACTTCCTTCTGATATTAAATTAATTGAAAATTAATACATCATTTCATATTATCTGATATGTTCCGCGGGTAAATAGAAAATAACTAAAGTAAGCTGATTACTACCCTGCAACCAGGGATCGGATAACGGTCTTTTCTCCATACAAAAGAATGGTTCGAATTCCGTTCTTTTTCGTTCTTCGGTATATACATTTTTTTGTAAATGGAGTACCTAATTCAAAAATACGATGTTAATAATTACATAAAATGTAGAAAACTACATAAACAAAAAGTGTAAAACATTTAAAAATATTTAGCTATTTCTAGGTTTTTCTAAGAAACCGGTTCCGATCCCTGCCTGCAACGCTACCCAGGTATTTTTTTAAGAATGAAAAAATTCAAATAAAAATCAACTCCTACAAAATTACAACCATCAAAAGTAAGCTTAATCCTCGATTTCCTTACAACAAAGACTAATTTAGATAAAATAAAATAATCTCAAAGATATAATTGTTCTTCTGTCATAACTCATAAGAAAGAGTAACTTATCGATAAAATAATCAAGTGGAAGTCCCCAACTAAATGCTGTTCGTGCCACCGTAACTTCTATGTCTGGTCATGAGTTGGGAAAATTTACAAGACTGTAACGAGAGTTACCAATTCTTTTGTATGTTCTCATATTAATTAAGTACATTTAAGGGTCCACATATCTACCTACAGGGCTAGGCTAGATGTACGGAAACTCAACTTTGATTAATTAATTTTAAAACATACGAAAGAATTGGTAACTCTCGTTACAGTCTTGTGGATTTACCCAGTTACATTTTTTTTCATTCCAGAATGTTCTCAAATATTGCTAGATGTCTAAACAAGGTAGGAAATGTAGGATATATTATACTTTAATAAATTGATAATTAAAATAGAAACTCATGAAAAAGTCGTATTTCAATAATGCTTTAAAAATGTGATTTTAACCAGGGACCGAAACCAGTATTATACAAAAACCTCGAATCAGCCCAATATTTTAAAATGTTGTATACTCTTTATGTACTGCTCAATATTTTATGTAATTTACAATATCATACTTTTAAATTACTTCATTAATAATTTATATACAGAAGAACGAAAAAGAATGAAAAAGAAATGTTCTTTTTGTATGGAGAAAATAACGGTTCTTGTCCCTGATTTTAACCCTTTAACGGGCAAGACTCAAATAAGTACGAAAAATTCTGTGCAAAAAAAAATACAAAAAGATAGTGTTATGGGTTGTTCGTTTTTGAGACCTGTGCTCTATACAGGGTTAAATATACTTAACCAAGAACAACACCACAGCAACAAGGAATAGTGAACCCATTTACTCACCATTTCATTATATTCCATAACATGCCTCTTGATAGCTGAGCCGTCAACCCATGTGACAAAGTCCTCAAGTGACCGGTTGACGAGGAAAGCGGGGTCCTTCACCACCTCGGGACCCACCCGGACATGCCCCTGCTCAATTAGTTTTGTGGCTTCTTTCAGGTTTTCTGACATTTTATCTGAAAATACAATACAATTTTTGTATTTATAATTAAAGTTTTGTACATTTTAATGCTTGTAAATAATTTTAAGGGTTACCCAGGAGAGACCTATAGGAATGAGTGACAAAAAAAGTGATTGACCTTAATAGAAACAACAGAAAAGAGTAGAAAATTTGAAATCAAAGGTACTATCAATTATAAAGAGACATTTTCATCTTACAGGGGCCCATTTCTCAAAAGCTTGTAACTTGTAATACAAGTTAAAGTCTCTTTTTGACGCTATTAATTTGATAAGGACTTCCGCTTGTATTACAAGATACAAGCTTTCGAGAAATGGGCCCCTGCTCTGTTTGTATTGTTTTGTATTTTAATAAGGTGAAAAAGTAGTTATTCTTGTTGTAGCTGATAGTCCACCAAATCGTAGCTGAGTTATTGTTATTGCCATACACCCCAGGTCAAAAGTATGGAAACACACATAGAAATGTGTGCAAACCTAAAGTTTCTATGCATCCAATTCACACAAAAAGACAGACAACAAAAATAAGAGACATGATATTGTTATCTTCTACAAACTAAAACAGTAATCTGAAGAACTCTTGATAACCCAAAGAGTACACTCTTAAAAATATTTAAAGGTGCATTCAGACCAAACAAGCATTTGCTATTCTAACCCCCTACTCTATGAAATTTGATTGTTATACAAAATGTGATTCGTTGATTTCGTAGAGTGGGGGATAGAATAGCGAATGCTTGTTTGGTCTGAATGCACCTTTAGAAAAATGTTAGGAAAGAAAACATCAGTTCCAGTCTGGTAGTCATAGAATGAGATTACTTTTATTAACTATATATACTTGATTTCATACTTTTGACCTGAGATTTATATGAGTATGACAATCTTCCGAGTAATAGTTGATTGATATACTAGATCCAACCCTAACTGAGGCATTAACTAAGCACTTAATGTTAGAAGGATATCACAAAATAAGTATCAAACTTCTTTGCTATGTAATGACTACAGTAAGAATACATTTGTCACAACCCCAACTCTTCCCACGGGTGTCGTAAGAGTCTACTGGATTTGAAGTGTCACTGACCATTATATATTGAGGATTGATGAAGGCCAGCAGCATCAACAAAGTGGAGTGGACACATTACTGCAAACGCCAACCCACTTGCCCAGTGTGATGATTATATCATCGGTTGACAACCAAAACTCACTAAGTAACAAATACCTACTTGAAATAGATATTGTATATAAGTTCTGATTCAATACTGACATAAGAGGTTGCTAAGAGTAGTGACAGCTTGTATAGTGAGTTTTGGTTGTCAGCCGACAATATGCACCTCCTAATTAATTCGTCTATAGGTAATAGGAGAGGCGTTTGTCCTTAGGACTGATTGTGGGCTGCTGTGAAGTATCAAACTAGATACATACTTCTACACATAACAACAGGCAGCCGCCTCCGGCAGAAGGCGCTGGCGGACACGTTGAGAGCGAGCGCCAGGTCCCAGCGCGTCGGGATCAGCCCCAGCTGGTACAGTTTCTCCAGCAGCTGCGCACTGGCTTCTGTCCGGAACTCGGCTGTAGCGTCCAGGTCTTTTATCTTGTTCGCTAGCTCGCGGATCTCACGGGAAATCTTGTTATATCTGGAAACGATTGTTCATTCCACGTGATATATCCTATATAGGTACAATACATCATATCAAGTAACTAGAGAACACTTACTTGGTGTAGTCTTCTCGCTTCTGAATATAGTATTTCTTCATTACTTTGACCTCATTCAAGTTGTTATCCACCTTCCATGATATGAAGTCGACTTTTTTGAGGAGTTTCTGCTCGTGGAATTTTAATTTTCTCACCATTATGAAGGTTTTAGGGCTATATATCAGTTAAAATCATGAAAGAAAACAAACGCACGTTGTCAGTCGCTTACGGCCACAGACGGCGTGTGAAATGTCAACATGAAATTGTCAAAGAAGAAGAACCAAAGACAATCAGAAATCTAGAAATGTTCGAAAGCTAGCATTTTTGCCATTTGTTAAGGCCAACCTCTGCGCAACAGCAGCACATGGCCCTTTCCTTTCGTCTCTTTGTAAGCAATACAACAATACTAATACAACTAAAATGAGGCAGGTAGCCTCAAAGTGTCGAGTTGTCGACTTGTGATTGGGCCGCGGGGCTGCATTTTAAGATTGTCACATTTTTACTGCGGGAAGTTTCATTGTCTAATCTATTTAAATGATGTATTTTAGATTGATTCTAGCCAACTAGAAATTTATTTTCTGACAATAATTGCAAAATCCTTGACTTTGTGTGGGCAATAATCGTAAAAAATAACAAAAACTTCTCTCTTTGTCACTCATACGCATGTTTTGCACGTGGAAGTTGAAAAGGACAAAGAGCAGAAAAGCATGGCGGCATGTTTGATTGACAAGTCGTAAAAATGTCAATATCAATAATTGGTGTTGTATTGACTTAAGCAGCCTTTTATAATTTTTTACAGTTTTACAGTACCAGCAAGCCCGCTACAAATGTATTAAAATGCACAAGAGTGACTATGGCTTCCTACAATCGCGTCATAAACACCAAAAGCGGCATCAGACGGACGAATTCGACGAAGAGCTGAATACGTTGTTCAACAAAAAGTTTCGCTTTCGTTTCGACTCTGAATGGAAGTTGCCTGAGGCTGATGAGTGGTTCTCGGCGGCTCCGTGGACGGTGAAGGAGCTGGAGACGCTGAAGAGCCGACTGAACTTCCACAAGAGTCAGCTGAATGACTTTGACATCGAGGAGTGGAGCGGTCACACTCGCCGGCGGAACCCCTCGGGTGAGGTGTGTTGGAAGCTAAGGTAATCTCGCATTACACATATATCCTACGCCCACACACTTTTACATGTATGTAATGTTTTCTGTTTTGTAAAATGTGGCTGTTTTGATGAATTGAAGAGGAATTATTAACATAACACCTGACAATACTTGATGTTGTTTAAACTACAAAAGCTATATTTACCGCAATTAACATAATGTAGATACATGTCTAATCAGTTACATTTTTCTGTAATTTTTGTTAACATGTTTGCTGAACAACGGTCTGTAGAGGTTGAAGATTGTATGTTAACAACGGGTTAATAGAAGTTGCAGGGCAAAAGTGTGAAGTAGGATGTTGCAACCAGATGCTATAATCTATTCATTTATTTTTCTTTTAGGCTTACGAAATGCAATTTTGAATGTTTTGATTAAACAGAATTATCCACCTGAAAATTCATCAGTTAAAGCTGAACCAAATGATCAGATTATTTGCGAGTTCATATAAGTCCATTTTTATATTTTAGAGTGTACATTTGTACATTGGCATCATTATTTAATATGGAATTATCTGTAATTCTGTGAAATTATTATTAGGAAAGCAGAATTATCTCAATACCTTCAAATCGAAAGAATTAGGTTTAACAAAAATTTTATTTGGTTTTCAGATGCCTAGTAAACCCTGAGTTCCTGACCCAAGCTTGGACAAAGTTCTATGAATGTGCATGTTCATACAAGATCATTCCGTCCGATGCTGTGATATCACGAGAAATGGTCTCTCTGCATTTGTGCGAGGCGCCCGGGGCATTCATCACCTCCCTCAACCATTATTTAAAGCAGAACTATGAAGGTATTCAGGTGAGAAAGGCTTAGAACTGTGAATCTTTGATATCAAGTTACATGGAACCCGCTAAATATGATAACATTTACAATTTATTTGCCTACGTACCCAATTAGTTTAGTAACAAAAAAAACAAACAAAAAAAAGTGACATTTCACGAAATCGTATTGACTCACGCTGGTTTTATGCAAAATTATGCTACTTAATTTATGCAAACATGCATATAGTGCATGTTTGTAGATGGCCCATCAAGGAAAGGGTTTATTAACACCCAAAAATTGCATGTTTGGATAGTTCAACATCATAATTATAATAAAACCAGCGTAGGCAACCGTAACCATGCTAATAACAGACAGAAAAAAGTTGATTCGCCCATGTGTCACTGGTTTTTAAATACTTTTGAGAAATTAAATTAGGAAGCTGAGTAACTGTATAATAATACCATATCACAGTGTTTTTAGTACCTAGGTATGTAATGTAGGAGACAAAAGTAGATGTTATACCTCAACAGTTCACTCAATCTTTTAATTTCCAGTGGAAATGGCTAGCAAACACCCTCAACCCGTACTACGAAGGCAACTCTCCCAGCAACATGATCAGCGACGACCGGTTCATGTTCCACACCCTGCCGCACTGGCACTTCGGGGCTGACAACACCGGCGACCTCATGGTGTGGCAGAACAGCCAGGCTATTGTCGATGCGGCCAGGAATCTGGGCAAGGTAAGTTGTAATGTCGGCTGACAGCCAAATGTTACTATAAAAACTATGACTACTCTTTCTTACACAAAAGATCCCAATGGGTCGGAGTGTATCCGTAAGGGCCCCACCAATAATATGACTACTCTTAGCAACCTTGTATGTCAGTATTAAATTGTGTAGGGTGTCCCAATATATGTATTTATTTAATTTATTTTAATTCAGAACTGGAATACGAGTAGTTTAAGTAGAGATTTGTTACTTTAGCTCAAATGATATGCCCTGTTTATGAAGCCGAGAGGGTAACACAGATTTGTAAAGAAATAATGCCAACTTAAAAGTGAAAAATGTATTTAAAAACGTTAAAAAATCAAACGTCAAAAGTATACATAAACATTGTTATCGAACTTTCTGAAAAAGTCCGCAATATTATAGGATGTCAGGTGGTATTTATTGTATTTAATGACAAAAGCATATTTACTGGCATCCCAATGTCCACATATGGCTAGTAAAGAACTGGATTACTCAGTCGTGTGTGCCTGTAACGGCCAGGGTGCTCACAAATCGGAGTAGAGGGGTTTTAGTTTCAAGAGGTCCTCCAGTAGTACAGTCAACGTCAAAGATATCATAACGGTTTAGGTGCCAAAAATATATCTACACGACCTTAATGTCAAGGCTATAAAGTCTACTAAATATCCACCTGAATCGTAGTGATATCTTTAAAGTCAACTGTACAAGCGCTATGTTATTATCAGGTGATGCTTGCGACCGCGGATGGGTCCATAGACTGCGTGCAGAAACCAGACGCACAGGAGGAGGCCACCTCCCCACTGCACTACTGTGAGACTGTCACCGCTCTACAGGCGCTCAGCCCGGGTATGTCACCAGTGGTATCAACTGCATTTTTTTGCCACCACTGGTAACTAGTGGGAAAAAGTCCCAGCTGTTACCACTAAACTGATTGGCGCAGCCGCGTGCCAACTGGGTCAAAATTATTTTCGTTGTCTTGTTTCATACCACTGTGTCACGGTCAGGGATCGAAACCGGTTTTTAAAACCTCGAAATAGCTCAATAGTTTAAAATGTTTTACACTCTTTATGTAGTACTCAACATTTCATGTAATTATAAACAAAGTATTTTTGAATTACTCCAATAATAAAAAAAATATACACCGAAGAACGAAAAAGAACGGAATTCGAACCGTTCTTTTGTATGGAGAAAAAACCGGTATCCGATCCCTGGTCACGGTATTAGCTGCTGTTTCGACACTTTCGACTCAGTACCTATATAAAAAAATCCGGTGCACTGGTATTTCTTTTTCAAGCTAGATTTTAATCCATACATCAGAAATTGAAAACAAAACAGCATCTCATACTAAAATTACCACTGCGTCACGTTTTGTAGGGACACAAAATAAGACAACGAAAAGAATTTTGACTCAACCGCGTAATGAACAGATAGAACGCTTGACGCGGTGCTATTCGCGCAAGTCTATGACTACTCGCGATAGGGATGACTGGCAAGTCAAATATACATCTTTTTTCGAACTGTCAAAACTATCGCCACTATGAGGTTTTATATTAATACACAAAAGTAACGTCACATCTGTAAACTGCCAAATAACCTACTGTTTTAAGTTATTTTCAATTTATAGTAGAATATTATAATTATACGTAGAATATAAGTTTGTACATATAGAGTTGTTAGTAGTTAGACTGCAATCTACATATTAGTAAAAATTTCTTCGTGTATTATGTTATGTCGTGCATAATGTGAAATTATATACTAACCCTCAGTCATAATCCCTAATATATTTTGAAGTATTAGTCCTGTATTTCTTAGTTTGTGTCATTTCCTATGGAAGTTTTTTGGGCGACCGGACCCATACAAAAATAAAATTGTTTTATTCTCACCTGATGGCTGGGATTTTTTTAAATACTTTTACCGCTACATTAGGTATTTGGTGGTAACTACTAACTAGTAGGATTAACGTCTCTTTTCGTCGTTCGTTTTTCTAATCAGAATACTAGATTGTTAAAGTCATCATAAGGATTACAGTTTAAAAACTTCAAATGAATGTTGTCCACTCTTTAAAATTTTCCAACCAAGAAATAAAGCTAAAAAATAGACATAAACCAAACATTCACAAAATAGACATAAACAACCATTTCTTCAACCCACAGGAGGCACATTCGTGTTCAAACTGTTCACCACCTTCGAGCATTCCACCGTCAACCTACTCTACCTCCTCAACCACCTCTTCTCCGAAGTGAACATCTACAAGCCAGTCACCTCCCGGCAGGGAAACTCCGAAGTCTACGCCATCTGCCTCAACTATAAAGGCAGCGAGCATCTAAATAACTACATACCAAAACTCAGATCCGCTTATGGAACTAACCTCTATGCTACAAAATCCATGTTCCACTTAGAACACATCCCGGAGGACTTCATAAAACAAGTCGAAGAATGTGCTTACTACTTTTGCAGCCTCCAATGCCAAGTTATCAACAATAACTTGCAAGCTTACCTCATGCAGAATAGCATCCCGTTCGCTGTCAATGTGAAGAAATTAAGATCTATAGTAGCGGCTGAGTTTATTCGACAATATGATTTGAGACCGCTCGACTATGATCAGGAGGTTCTGAAAGGTACGTTGCATGAAGAGAATAAAGTCAATACTAATCCGAGGTATCATAGAGGCTCGTACACTGAACGACAGTCTTATGCAAAGATGACAGTGAAAGAAAAGTGTAAAAGTCTTGCCGCGTTCTTTCGAACTGACATTCTGAATTTACTCATATTTATCAAAGAGACGATTCGATGGAAGAGCTTTTTTGACAAAGACGCTGAAATAGATTTAGTGTTCACATACGGGCTGCCGCTGCAGAAAGTCAACAGTTCCAAGTTCATATTCGTTCCAATTTTCAAGCTTTACCAACAGATTTTAGCAGAGGAGGAATTTGTTAGCATCATCCGAAGCCATTCCATTGAAAGCAAACCGTTGGATGTTATCGGTGAAAAGCTGTCATTTCCAAACTTTGAGAACGGAGAGAGTTACAACAGCTACGAAAAGCGATGCTTCTCTTTACTTCTAGATGTCCTCCGGAGCATGTCACTCGGAGACTCTTTAGTTCTGATTAACTTTGGAACTCTAACACACTTCAATGTTAGTGTTCTATACGTGTTATCAAAGAAATGCTTCGAAAAGATTGGTTTTTCTTCATCCGCTATCATTTTAAGCAACTTCTTGAGCAAGCAGGGGCTCTATCTGTTAGAAGAAGTCGAGATTGAATGCGGGACAAGGAGGCCAACGGGATCCGGCTCGGGTGCGACAGAGACGCAGCACGTGTGGAACTTCCTGCCGGTGCAGAGCACGGCCGCGGGCGAGTTGTTCGCGAGCGTGGTGCTGTTCAACAACACGCTGTACAGGCAGCGGTGCGCGGACTATCTGCACTGCCTGGAGCGGCCCAACTGCACTGCCGGTGCGTAAATACAAGCTGCCATGACTGTGCCGTGTTTTATTTCATCGGTAGATCATCAGAGTTAGTTTTTCTACGTATTGTGAAATTACTTAAAAATTATAAAAAAAGATCAAAATTTAGGAATTTTTAGGGCTTTTTTAAGTTTTTTAAGATGAGGATGTCATCCATCACACATTTGACGGAGCATTTTGATAGATTCTTGGTAATAGCTCTGTCAACCAATGTAATATTTGAAATGTCTCTTCATATTATACAGGGTGTTCCACGAGCCACTGAAAACCTTGAACGGGGTGATTTGGTAGGTTAAACTGAATAACTTTTACTATGGAGCTAACCCAGAAATGTCAAAAAAATAAAATTTGCTTTCATATTAAATGTCGTGATCAATCGGTCAAAATGTATGAAAAAGACAATTTTTTTTTAGATTTCGTGTTTGGCCCCATATTAAAAGTTGTTCAGTATAGCCTACTAAATCACCCCGTTCTAGGTTTTCAGTGGCTCGTGGAACACCCTATATATTTCTCGCATGACGGTAGTTTTGTTGCCACAAGTTACTCCCCTTAGTCACTTCAATATGCATTAGGCCTGTGGTACTTTATCGGTTAATTATTTACAAATCTTGAGCAAGCAAGGCTTATATCTGTTAGAAGAAGTCTTGATGGAATGCGGGACAAAGATGGCGATGGGGTCCGGCTCGGGTGCGAAAGAGAAGCAGCACTTGTGGAACTTCCTGCCGGTGCAGAGCACGGCCGCGGGCGAGTTGTTCGCGAGCGTGGTGCTGTTCAACAACACGCTGTACAGGCAGCGGTGCGCGGACTATCTGCACTGCCTGGAGCGGCCCAACTGCACTGCCGGTGCGTAAATACAAGCTGCCATGACTGTACCGCGTTTCATTTAATCAGTAGATCATCAAAGTCTGTTTTTCTATATATTGTGAAATTACTTAAAAATTATAAAAAAGATCTAATTTTTTAGGGCTTCTTTAAGTTTTTTAGGATGTCCTCCATCACACATTTGAAGGAGCATTTTGATAGATTCTTGGTAATAGCTCTGTCAACCAATGTAATATTTGAAATGTGTCTACATTAGTACATTGTGCATCAAGGGAGGTAAGTACGGAATTACTAACGAGAGTGTTAGAAGCCCGACGCCGTCAGGCGGAGGGCTTTTATGACTCGAGTTAGTATTCCGCTTACCTACCGTGATGCATACAATGTTTTTCATCACACTTGCCAACAAAAAAAAACAAGTTTTAAGAAATTACATTATTAAATGACGTACTGACATTTCTATTACTCCCTAGGGAATATCACTTTTCTATTACTCCCGCTACGCGCGCAAGCAATGGCGTGCTTAGACAGCAAGTGTGATGAAAATATATTTCTCGCATGACGGTCGTTTTGTTGCCACAAGTTACTCCCTTAGTCACTTCAATATGCATTAGGCCTGTGGTGCTTTATCGGTTAATTATTTACAAATCTTGAGCAAGCAAGGCTTATATCTGTTAGAAGAAGTCTTGATGGAATGCGGGCCTCGGAACGCGGTGGGGTCCGGCTCGGGTGCGACAGAGACGCAGCACGTGTGGAACTTCCTGCCGGTGCAGAGCACGGCCGCGGGCGAGTTGTTCGCGAGCGTGGTGCTGTTCAACAACACGCTGTACAGGCAGCGGTGCGCGGACTATCTGCACTGCCTGGAGCGGCCCAACTGCACTGCCGGTGCGTAAATACAAGCTTTCATGACTGTACCTTGTTTTATTTCGTCGATAGATCATCAAAGTTAGTTTTTCTACATATTGTGTGTGTGTGTTTTTTTTTTTTTTTTTTTTTTTTTTTTTTTTTTTTTTTTTTTTTTTTTTTTTTTTTTTTTACTGTATATATTTTTCGCATGACGGTCGTTTCGTTGCCACAAGTTACTCCCTTACTTACTTCAATATCATGCATTAGGCCTGTGGTGCTTTATCGGTTAATTATTTACAAATCTTGAGCAAGCAAGGCTTATATCTGTTAGAAGAAGTCTTGATGGAATGCGGGACAAAGATGGCGATGGGGTCCGGCTCGGGTGCGACAGAGACGCAGCACGTGTGGAACTTCCTGCCGGTGCAGAGCACGGCCGCGGGCGAGTTGTTCGCGAGCGTGGTGCTGTTCAACAACACGCTGTACAGGCAGCGGTGCGCGGACTATCTGCACTGCCTGGAGCGGCCCAATTGCACTGGGGGATTGTAAATACAAGCTGTTATGACTGTACCTTGTTTTATTTCATCGATAAATCATCATAGTTTTTCTATATATTGTTTTTTTTTTTTTTTTTTTTTTTTTTTTTTTTTTTTTTTTTTTTTTTTTTTTTTTTTTTTGCCACAAGTTACTCCCTTACTTACTTCAATAACATGCATTAGGCCTGTGGTGCTTTATCGGTTAATTATATACAAATCTTGAGCACGCAAGGCTTATATCTGTTAGAAGAAGTCTTGATCGAATGCGGGACAAAAATGGCGATGGGATCCGGCTCGGGTGCGACAGAGACGCAGCACGTGTGGAACTTCCTGCCGGTGCAGAGCACGGCCGCGGGCGAGTTGTTCGCGAGCGTGGTGCTGTTCAACAACACGCTGTACAGGCAGCGGTGCGCGGACTATCTGCACTGCCTGGAGCGGCCCAACTGCACTGCCGGTGCGTAAATACAAGCTTTCATGACTGTACCTTGTTTTATTTCATCGATAGATCATCAAAGTTAGTTTTTCTATATATTGTGATTTTTTTTTTTTTTTTTTTTTTTTTTTTTTTTTTTTTTTTTTTTTTTTTTTTTTTTTTACTGTATATATTTTTCGCATGACGGTCGTTTCGTTGCCACAAGTTACTCCCTTACTTACTTCAATATCATGCATTAGGCCTGTGGTGCTTTATCGGATTAATTATTTACAAATCTTGAGCAAGCAAGGCTTATATCTGTTAGAAGAAGTCTTGATCGAATGCTGAGCGTGGTGCTGTTCAACAACACGCTGTACAGGCAGCGGTGCGCGGACTATCTGCACTGCCTGGAGCGGCCCAACTGCACTGCCGGTGCGTAAATACAAGCTTTCATGACTGTACCTTGTTTTATTTCATCGATAGATCATCAAAGTTAGTTTTTTTACATATTGTGAAATTATTTAAAAATGATAAAAAAGATCAAAATTAAAAAAAAATTAGGGTTTTTTTAAGTTTTTTTGGATGTCCTCCATACAATACAAAACTCTTTATTACACACCTCACACGTAATATAGAACAAAAGTTCACAAAACAAAATAAAAAAAAAACAGAGGTCACAAAAGGCGGCCTTATCGCTAAAAGGCGATCTCTTCCAGACAACCTTTGGGTAGTGGAGACACGATTACAAAAATGTAGGTAGTAGGTGGGTAGTCACATATTTGACTGAGCATTTTGATAGATTCTTGGTAATAGCTCTGTCAACCAATGTAGTATTTGAAATGTCTCTACATATATATTTATCACATGACGGTCGTTTCGTTGCCACAAGCTACTCCCTTAGTCACTTCAATAGGCCTGTGGTACTTTATCGGATTAATTACTTTAAAAAAAATCTTGAGCAAGCAAGGCTTATATCTGTTAGAAGAAGTCTTGATCGAATGCGGGACAAAGATGGCGATGGGGTCCGGGTCGGGTGCGACAGAGACGCAGCACGTGTGGAACTTCCTGCCGGTGCAGAGCACGGCCGCGGGCGAGTTGTTCGCGAGCGTGGTGCTGTTCAACAACACGCTGTACAGGCAGCGGTGCGCGGACTATCTGCACTGCCTGGAGCGGCCCAATTGCACTGCCGGTGCGTAAATACAAGCTTTCATGACTGTACCTTGTTTTATTTCATCAATAGATCATCAAAATTTTTCTATATATTGGTTTTTTTTTTTTTTTTTTTTTTTTTTTTTTTTTTTTTTTTTTTTTTTTTTTTTTTTTTTTTTACTGTATATATTTTTCGCATTACGGTCGTTTCGTTGCCACAAGCTACTCCCTTAGTCACTTCAATAGGCCTGTGGTGCTTTATCGGTTAATTATTTACAAATCTTGAGCAAGCAAGGCTTATATCTGTTAGAAGAAGTCGAGCTCGAATGCGGGACAAAGATGGCGATGGGGTCCGGCTCGGGTGCGACAGAGACGCAGCACGTGTGGAACTTCCTGCCGGTGCAGAGCACGGCCGCGGGCGAGTTGTTCGCGAGCGTGGTGCTGTTCAACAACACGCTGTACAGGCAGCGGTGCGCGGACTATCTGCACTGCCTGGAGCGGCCCAACTGCACTGCCGGTGCGTAAATACAAGCTTTCATGACTGTACCTTGTTTTATTTCATCGGTAGATCATCAAAGTTAGTTTTTCTATATATTGTGGTTTTTTTTTTTTTTTTTTTTTTTTTTTTTTTTTCCACAAGTTACTCCCTTACTTACTTCAATATCATGCAGTAGGCCTGTGGTGCTTTATCGGTTAATTATATACAAATCTTGAGCAAGCAAGGCTTATATCTGTTAGAAGAAGTCGAGATCGAATGCGGGACAAAGATGGCGATGGGGTCCGGCTCGGGTGCGACAGAGACGCAGCACGTGTGGAACTTCCTGCCGGTGCAGAGCACGGCCGCGGGCGAGTTGTTCGCGAGCGTGGTGCTGTTCAACAACACGCTGTACAGGCAGCGGTGCGCGGACTATCTGCACTGCCTGGAGCGGCCCAACTGCACTGCCGGTGCGTAAATACAAGCTGCCATGACTGTGCCGCGTTTTATTTCAACGATAGATCATCAAAGTTAGTTTTTCTATATATTGTGAAATTACTGAAAATGATAATAATAATAAATATCTAGGTAAATTTAAAATTTTTTAGGACATTTTAAAGTTTTTTTAGGATGTCCTCCATCACACATTTGACGGAGCATTTTGATAGATTCTTGGTAAGGGTGCGTTCAAACTAAAAGAGCATTCGCTGTTCTAACCTCCCATCATCAAAGTCAGTTTTTCTAAATATTGTGAAATTACTTAAAAATGATAAAAAAAGATCAAAATTTTGGAATTTTTAGGGCTTTTTAAAGTTTTTTAGGATGTCCTCCATCACATAATTCATCGGTAGATCATCAAAACTAGTTTTTCTTTATATTGTGAGATTACTTAAAATGTTTTTAGGTACTATTTTTATTACTAAGATCAAAATTGTTCCATTTTTCTCGGCTCCTGAAAGGTTTCTAGTATGAACTCCATCACACTTTTGACGGAGCATTTTGAATATATTGATACATTATGTTACAGTCATAGGCAAAATAAGGTGTACATGGTCACTTCAATAGCCCTTTGTCACTTCCATATCATGCAATAATTAGTCCTATGGTACTTTATCGGTTAATTATTTTGAAACAAATCTTGAGCAAGCAAGGCTTATATCTGTTAGAAGAAGTCGAGATCGAATGCGGGACAAGGATGCCGACGGGGTCCGGCTCGGGTGCGACAGAGACGCAGCACGTGTGGAACTTCCTGCCGGTGCAGAGCACGGCCGCGGGCGAGTTGTTCGCGAGCGTGGTGCTGTTCAACAACACGCTGTACAGGCAGCGGTGCGCGGACTATCTGCACTGCCTGGAGCGGCCCAACTGCACTGCCGGTGCGTAAATACAAGCTGCCATGACTGTACCGCGTTTTATTTAATCAATAGATTATCAAAGTTATACTCTGGTTTGGTGTTTTTTTTTTATTGAAAACTACAAGTAGAAAATAAGTTTTAGCAAATATACATTATATAACAAGGAAATACAGTGCTTTAGGTACATTGTTTATGATTCATTAAGTACCTAGTTTGGATTTTTATATGCATTTTTCAATAGAAAGATACTGCAAGATTTACCTTTTTTTAGACACCAAACCAAACAGAGTATAGTTTTTCTATATATTGTAAAATTACTTAAAATGATAAAAAGGATCAATTTTTTTTTAATTTTTAGGGCTTTTTTAAGTTTTGTAGAATGTCCTCCATCACACATTTGACGGAGCATTTTGATAGATTCTTGGTAATAGCTCTGTCAACCAATGTAATATTTGAAATGTCTCTACATATATATTTCTCACATGACGGTCGTTTCGTTGCCACAAGTTACTCCCTTAGTCACTTCATTAGGCCTGTGGTACTTTATCGGATTAATTACTTTTAAACAAATCTTGAGCAAGCAAGGCTTATATCTGTTAGAAGAAGTCTTGATCGAATGCGGGACAAAGATGGCGATGGGGTCCGGCTCGGGTGCGACAGGGACGCAGCACGTGTGGAACTTCCTGCCGGTGCAGAGCACGGCCGCGGGCGAGTTGTTCGCGAGCGTGGTGCTGTTCAACAACACGCTGTACAGGCAGCGGTGCGCGGACTATCTGCACTGCCTGGAGCGGCCCAACTGCACTGCCGGTGCGTAAATACAAGCTGCCATGACTGTGCCGCGTTTTATTTTATCGATAGATCATCAAAGTTTGTTTTTCTATATATTGTAAAATTACTTAAAAATGATAAAAAAGATCAATTAAAAAAAAAAAATTAGGGTTTCTTTAAGTTTTTTTGGACGTCCTCCATACAATACAAAACTCTTTATTACACACCTCACACGTAATATAGAACAAAAGTTCACAAAACAAAAGAAATAAAAACAAAACAGAGGTCACAAAAGGCGGCCTTATCGCTAAAAGGCGATCTCTTCCAGACAACCTTTGGGTAGTGGAGACACGATTACAAAAATGTAGGTAGTAGGTGGGTAGTCACACATTTGACTGAGCATTTTGATAGATTCTTGGTAATAGCTCTGTCAACCAATGTAATATTTGAAATGTCTCTACATATATATTTCTCACATGACAATCGTTTCGTCTAACTTTGGGACTCTAACACACTTCAATGTTAGTGTTTTATACGTGTTATCAAAGAAATGCTTCGAAAAGATTGGTTTTTCTTCATCCGCTATCATTTTAAGCAACTTCTTGAGCAAGCAGGGGCTCTATCTGTTAGAAGAAGTCGAGATCGAATGCGGGACAAAGATGGCGATGGGGTCCGGCTCGGGTGCGACAGAGACGCAGCACGTGTGGAACTTCCTGCCGGTGCAGAGCACGGCCGCGGGCGAGTTGTTCGCGAGCGTGGTGCTGTTCAACAACACGCTGTACAGGCAGCGGTGCGCGGACTATCTGCACTGCCTGGAGCGGCCCAACTGCACTGCCGGTGCGTAAATACAAGCTGCCATGACAGTGCCGTGTTTTATTTAATCAATAGATCATCAAAGTTAGTTTTTCTACATTATTGTGAAATTAAGTACTTAAAAATTATAAAAAAGATCAACATTTTTAGGGCTTCTTTAAGTTTTTTAGGATGTCCTCCATCACACACTTGAAGGAGCATTTTGACAGATTCTTGGTAATAGCTCTGTCAACCAATGTAATATTTGAAATGTTTCTACATATACAGGGTGTTCCACGAGACTCTGAAAACCTTGAACGGGGTGATTTGGTAGGTTAAACTGAATAACTTTTACTATGGAGCTAACCCAGAAAACTCAAAAAAAAATTGCCTTTTTCATATAAAATGTAATCAATCGGTCAAAATGTATGAAAAAGACATTTTTTTTTTAGATTTCGTGATTGGCCCCATATTAAAAGTTGTTTAGTATAGCCTACTAAATCTCCCCGTTCAAGGTTTTCAGTGGCTCGTGGAACACCCTGTATATTTCTCGCATGACGGTCGTTTCGTTGCTACAAGTTACTCCCCTTAGTTACTTCAATATGCATTAGGCCTGTGGTGCTTTATCGGTTAATTATTTACAAATCTTGAGCAAGCAAGGCTTATATCTGTTAGAAGAAGTCTTGATCGAATGCGGGACAAAGATGGCGATGGGGTCCGGCTCGGGTGCGACAGAGACGCAGCACGTGTGGAACTTCCTGCCGGTGCAGAGCACGGCCGCGGGCGAGTTGTTCGCGAGCGTGGTGCTGTTCAACAACACGCTGTACAGGCAGCGGTGCGCGGACTATCTGCACTGCCTGGAGCGGCCCAACTGCACTGCCGGTGCGTAAATACAAGCTGCCATGACTGTGCCGCGTTTTATTTCATCGATAGATCATCAAAGCTAGTTTTTCTATATATTGTGTTTTTTTTTTTTTTTTTTTTTTTACTGTATATATTTTTCGCATGACGGTTTTTTTTTTCAGTTCGACTAAAAGTAATATACCTGGTAGCTCCAATTAACGTACCAAGCAACCTGTTACATTTAACGGAATTAAAAAAAAACACGGTGTATATTTCTCGCATGACGGTCGTTTCGTTGCCACAAGTTACTCCCTTAGTCACTTCAATATGCATTAGGCCTGTGGTACTTTATCGGTTAATTATATACAAATCTTGAGCAAGCAAGGCCTCTATCTGTTAGAAGAAGTCGAGCTCGAATGCGGGACAAAGATGGCGATGGGGTCCGGCTCGGGTGCGACAGAGACGCAGCACGTGTGGAACTTCCTGCCGGTGCAGAGCACGGCCGCGGGCGAGTTGTTCGCGAGCGTGGTGCTGTTCAACAACACGCTGTACAGGCAGCGGTGCGCGGACTATCTGCACTGCCTGGAGCGGCCCAACTGCACTGCCGGTGCGTAAATACAAGCTGCCATGACTGTGCCGCGTTTTATTTCATCAATAGATCATCAAAATTAGTTTTTTCTACATATTGTGATTTTTTTTTTTTTTTTTTTTTTTTTTTTTTTTTTTTTTTTTTTTTTTTTTTTTTTTTTTTTTTTTTTTTTTTTTTACTGTATATATTTTTCGCATGACGGTCGTTTCGTTGCCACAAGTTACTCCCTTACTTACTTCAATATCAGGCATTAGGCCTGTGGTGCTTTATCGGTTAATTATATACAAATCTTGAGCAAGCAAGGCCTATATCTGTTAGAAGTCTTGATCGAATGCGGGACAAAGATGGCGATGGGGTCCGGCTCGGGTGCGACAGAGACGCAGCACGTGTGGAACTTCCTGCCGGTGCAGAGCACGGCCGCGGGCGAGTTGTTCGCGAGCGTGGTGCTGTTCAACAACACGCTGTACAGGCAGCGGTGCGCGGACTATCTGCACTGCCTGGAGCGGCCCAACTGCAACTGCCGGTGCGTAAATACAAGCTGCCATGACTGTGCCGCGTTTTATTTCATCAATAGATCATCAAAATTAGTTTTTTCTACATATTGTGATTTTTTTTTTTTTTTTTTTTTTTTTTTTTTTTTTTTTTTTTTTTTTTTTTGTTTTTTTTTTTTTTTTTTTTTTTTTTACTGTATATATTTTTCGCATGACGGTCGTTTCGTTGCCACAAGTTACTCCCTTACTTACTTCAATATCAGGCATTAGGCCTGTTGGTGCTTTATCGGTTAATTATATACAAATCTTGAGCAAGCAAGGCCTATATCTGTTAGAAGTCTTGATCGAATGCGGGACAAAGATGGCGATGGGGTCCGGCTCGGGTGCGACAGAGACGCAGCACGTGTGGAACTTCCTGCCGGTGCAGAGCACGGCCGCGGGCGAGTTGTTCGCGAGCGTGGTGCTGTTCAACAACACGCTGTACAGGCAGCGGTGCGCGGACTATCTGCACTGCCTGGAGCGGCCCAATTGCACTGCCGGTGCGTAAATACAAGCTTTCATGACTGTACCTTGTTTTATTTTATCGATAGATCATAAAAGTTAGTTTTTCTACATGTTGTGGAATTACTTAAAATGATAATAAATGTCATTTTTTTGTATTTTTAGGGCTTTTTTCAGTTTTTTAGGATGATTCATCACATTTTTTTTTTTTTTTTTTTTTTTTTTTTTTTTTTTTTTTTTTTTTTTTTTTTACTGTATATGTTTTTCGCATGACGGTCGTTTCGTTGCCACAAGTTACTCCCTTAATCACTTCAATGTCATACATTAGGCCTGTGGTGCTTTATCGGTTATTAACAAATCTTGAGCAAGCAAGGCCTCTATCTGTTAGAAGAAGTCTTGATGGAATGCGGGACAAAGATGGCGACGGGGTCCGGCTCGGGTGCGACAGAGACGCAGCACGTGTGGAACTTCCTGCCGGTGCAGAGCACGGCCGCGGGCGAGTTGTTCGCGAGCGTGGTGCTGTTCAACAACACGCTGTACAGGCAGCGGTGCGCGGACTATCTGCACTGCCTGGAGCGGCCCAACTGCACTGCCGGTGCGTAAATACAAGCTGCCATGACTGTGCCGCGTTTTATTTTGCCTGTAATAGTACATCTCCTAACTAGTGCGGGAAACTTTTTTCGGCGAAGGTGAAAGTTAGAGCCCGAGTGAAACGAGGGCGACAATCACCCGAGATAAAAAAAGTTTTTTCCCCTCACTAGCTCGTAAAGTGCTCGTTTATCCTTTAATACGAACGTGTAAAAACGCATGTTATTCACTTGTGTGGCAAAGTAAAGATCTTGGTTTTGGAATAACAAAACGTAAAATGCTCATGGAAATTGTTCCATATTAATGATAATTAAATAATTTGTTTGAGAATTTAGTGTAAAATACAAACCTTTATATAATATGATGATTTTAACATATAAATCCTAAAATTCCATAAGTAACAATTGTTTTAGTGAATGATGATAAGATGACTAGATGCAATCACAAAACGCAGAAAATGTCAACGTCAACATTGTCAAAGAATATTATAGGTTATAATCTTTATTTACCGACTCGAAGACGCATAAAAATAGTAAACTACACAACTTTCATGCCCTGGCCACGACATCGGTCTAAGGCGACCGGCTTAGCGGAAAACGTATGGTGCTCCCTCTCGTACCTATATCGGCATCCCGTTCGCACTCATGGATTCGCTCGCCGCTGTTAGCCTTAGACCGATGTCGTGGCCAGGGCATCAGGGTGTTCTGTTATAATTTTGTAAAAAATAATGAATGAGAATGATTTAATAATGCATTGGCGTTGGTGTGCAACAACAGGAATGTGTTAAAATCGTGCTGCGTTTACTTTTTCGTGCTAAGTTTACTGCGACAAAATCTTGCATTAAATACATGATGCATTTGGAAAATTATTATCACTAACCCGATGATGATTGTAATGTGAACAAATAATTACCTTTTTTGAGTTTCCTCGCTATAGTGAGGGGAAAAGTTTTGTGTTACACACGGGTGCAAATGTATTTTACTTCTCGTATGTTAAAACACTCGCTGCTCAGGATTCTATTTTAGAACCACTCGCTTCGCTCGTGGTTCAACTATAGAATCCTTTCGCTTGCTCGTGTTTCAATTTCATACTCGCGGGTAAAATACAACTTTGCACCCTTGTATAACAAATAACTATTGCACGTGTAAGGGACGAATTTTTTCATAACAAGTGCGTCAAAAAGAGAAATTACCGCGCGCGAAGCGTGCGCAAAGTTCGTTTTTGCGCACTAGTTAGGGAAAATATCTTTGTTCATCTCGCACAAATCTACCTAGAACCACGGATTCTAGAACAGCGAATGCTCTTTTGGTTTAAACGCACCTTAAGGCTTGTGAAGTTGTGATGTGGGTGCCAGGCACGATATATTTAGGTAATAGATAGATACATATAGATACTTAAATAGATAAACAGCCCCGACCAAGGAGCATATATTTGTGATAAATAGCATATACACGGTGTTACGCGAGCATTGCGAAAGATTTTAACTATGCATTCTACATTCAACATTTCCAGTACTTTTTATCATAACAACAATTTGTTTAAATTATTTATTTCAATTGTTTTTTTAGGTAGAGGTTATTTCGTCAAGTCTATTCGTATTTTTTGATTGTCAGGCAAAAGGTGTGGTAATATTAGAACACATTGTGGTAGCATTGTAATCCAAAAGAAGTTAAATGACGAGTTACGTCGAAAAACTTATTTCGAAAAAAGGTTGATTATCTCTGAAACCAAGCCGAATCCTGTAAATTTTATATAACATTAAAGACTCTAAATATGGTCAGGAATCCAGCATTAAAATCTTTCGGAATGCTGACGTAACACCGTGTATGTCTGTACATGTACTCCAACGCCATGACAATAGACGTCAGGATGCTTAGCCAAATTGCCAATCGCTAACGCTTAGTAGCGTATCGTAGTTTTCCCTCTCTGTCACTCTTTCATATTAGTGTGACAAAGACAGTTAGCTGCCTTTCGCTTACGATTAACGACTAAGCGTTAGCGATTGGCAACTTACCTAAGCATGCTGCTCAGATATTTATTTGCGCCGAATATATCAAAACAGGGTCAATCAACATATTTTTAAACGGTTTTTATTAACTTCACCGCGTATCAACTGTCGTCGATGCTTCAAATCTTGTGATCGATTTTTCGACCACTTCTACTGCACCGAAATCAATAAAATTTGGAACTCTTATCAAGTCCCCATGACAATGCAATATTATAATATTTGTATCCTTGTACCCTCAAAACCTGATGCTGCAGACGTACTGCTTACCGTAACAGAGAGTGTTAGACACGTGAAAATGTAAGTATAGCATGTTTGGCATAATCAAATACTAACAGCCTGATCTTGACTTCCAACTCCTCACTCCTGATGCTGTACTGCCTTCAACCGCAAGGTTGATCTTTTATCGATATCTTGATTTTAAAGAAGTTCTTAAGATTAGATGGATATTATTAAGTAGAAACATGCGAATTTAATACTAACGTCCAACTCCTCAAATCTGATACTCCAGTGTTACTGCCTGCCACAACCGCTAGGTTTAGCGATATGTAGATTTTGAAGTACTGCTTTAGATATTTGGTAGAAACATACGGATTTAATTATCATCATCATCATCATCATATCAGCCGAACGACGTTCACTGGTGAATATAGGCCTCCCCCAAAGATTGCCACATGGACCGGCCCTGTGCCACCCGCATCCTTAACCAGGTCATGAGTCCGCCTTGTGGAAGGCCTACCCACGCTGCGCCTTCCGGTACGTGCCCGCCACTCGAGAACCTTACCGCCCAACAACCATCGGTTCCACTGAGAGTGAGTAGTTCGTGTAGGGCGAGCTGTCGGGCCTACGGCCCTCCGGCCGATAGACTATCAGTCTACAGACTGTCAGGCAGCAGTGGTTCGCGTAGGGCGAGCTGTTGGGTCCGAGTGATAGACTAACAGCGTGAGTGGATCGCGTAGGGCGAGCCGTCGGGCCCGCGGCCCTCCAGCTGAAAGAGTGACAGCGTGAGTGGATCATGTAGGAAGGGCCGTTGGGCCTGCGGCCCTCTAGCTGAGAGAGTGATAGCGTGAGTGGATCGCGTAGGACGGGCCGTCGGGCCTACGGCCCTCGAGCTGATAGAGTGAAAGCGTGAGTGGATCGCGTAGGGCGAGCCGTCGGGCCTGCGGCCCTCCTGCTGATAGAGTGACAGCATGAGTGGATCGTGTAGAGCGAGCCGTCGGGCCTGCGGCCCTCCAGTTGATAGAGTGACAGCGTGAGTGGATCGCGTAGGGCGAGCCGTCGGGCCTGCGGCCCTCCTGTTGATAGAGTGACAGCATGAGTGGATCGTGTAGAGCGAGCCGTCGGGCCTGCGGCCCTCCAGCTGATAGAGTGACAGCATGTGAGTGGATCGTGTAGGGCGAGCCGTCGGGCCTGCGGCCCTCCAGCTGATAGGGTGACAGCGTGAGTGGATCACGTAGGAAGGGCCGTTGGGCCTGCGGCCCTCTAGCTGAGAGAGTGATAGCGTGAGTGGATCGCGTAGGACGGGCCGTCGGGCCTACGGCCCTCCAGCTGATAGAGTGACAGCGTGAGTGGATCACGTAGGGCGAGCCGTCGGGCCTGCGGCCCTCCAGCTGATAGAGTGACAGCATGTGAGTGGATCGTGTAGGGCGAGCCGTCGGGCCTGCGGCCCTCCAGCTGATAGAGTGACAGCGTGAGTGGATCACGTAGGAAGGGCCGTTGGGCCTGCGGCCCTCTAGCTGACAGAGTGATAGCGTGAGTGGATCGCGTAGGACGGGCCGTCGGGCCTACGGCCCTCCAGCTAATAGAGTGACAGCGTGAGTGGATCACGTAGGGCGAGCCGTCGGGCCTGCGGCCCTCCAGCTGAAAGAGTGACAGCGTGAGTGGATCGCATAGGGCGAGCTGTCGGGCCTGCGGCCCTCCAGCTGATAGAGTGACAGCGTGAGTGGATCGCATAGGGCGAGCCGTCGGGCATGCGGCCCTCCTACTGATAGAGTGACAGCGTGAGTGGATCGCGTAGGGCGAACCGTCGGGCCTGCGGGCTTCTGGCTGATAGACTCACAGCATGAGTGGTTCGCGTAGGGCGATCCTTCGGGCCTGCGGCCCTTTAGCTGATAGAGTGACAGCGTGAGTGAATCGCGTAGGGCGAGCCGTCGGGCCTGCGGCCCTCCATCTGATAGAGTGACGGAGTGAGTGGTTTGCGTAGGGCGAGCCGTCTGGCCTGCGGCCCTCCTGCTGACAGAGTGACAGCGTGAGTGGATCGCGTAGGGCGAACCGTCGGGCCTGTGGCCCTCCAGCTGATAGAGTGACAGCGTGAGTGGATCACGTAGGACGGGCCGTTGGGCCTGCTGCCCTCTAGCTGATAGAGTGACAGCATGAGTGGATCGTGTAGAGCGAGCCGTCGGGCCTGCGGCCCTCCAGCTGATAGAGTGACAGCGTGAGTGGATCGCATAGGGCGAGCTGTCGGGCCTGCGGCCCTCCTGCTGATAGACTCACAGCATGAGTGACTCGCGTAGGACGTGCCGTTGGACCTGCAGTCATCCGGTTGATAGGACAGAGAATATAATACCCCTCGGGTTCGCGTAGGGCGTGCCATAGTGACGTCGGGCCTATGGCTCTCCGATTGATAGACTGCATGAATTGACCCTTTGGGCCCTCGGTTCGCGTCGGACTTTCCGTCAGACCTGCGGTCCTCCGGTTGGTCGTCTGAGAGTATGAGTTTATATTTTATAGTCTCAAATTTCGACTTGTATAATGTGTACCATGCACAATATTAAAATTTTAACTTGATTTTCTCAATGAACTATAAATTGATTGATAATATTCCTTATTGTCAGATCTCTTTTATCTAAGGTATTGTATGAATAACACGTCCATTTGAGACACTTCGGGCATTAAAGCTTACCTACATTAACCACGCCCAGCCTTTGGTTTTCATTTGTCAATCGAGATATTTAGTAACATTTTTTTTGTGTTGGATTTCTAAAAATATCAATTCAGCAGGGATTCCCCTCTCGTTACATATAAAATAATGTCCATTACGTTTACATATGTGTCGTGATTAGTGATGAAAGCGCGCGAGTATAGACACTAATCATGCATAATTGTAATGCAAATTGCAAACAACATCTTTGATCTAGTATTAAGTATGTATAGTAAAGGAAATTAACTTAACAATTGCACTAAAAACTTGAAAATAAAATAAGTAAAAAAGTTTTAAGTTAAACGGTTTTTATTGTACCAAAAACTAGAAAATAAAATTTTGTTTTAACTAGCCGTTGATGCTATACTTTCTGTAGATTACTCACGTGAAACTATTATCACTATAGTCTTCCGACGTCGGATTCAGAAAGCCGCCTTTAGCCTCTTATGTCAGTGGATTAAGCGTTACCTAATCGGAAACTTTTACCAAACTAAAATAAAAACGTGGGGCGTTATTATAAGGAAACATACAAGTTCAAAATAATATATGTTATTGTAGCTTTAATTTTGCAATTAATCATCCATATTTTCTAACACTTCTATAGAGGTGAATAGCTTTTATCAAGGCCAGATCAAAACTTATTGCTGTCTTGATTTCTTTGTGTGTTCTTAAATAACTATAGTGACTTAATCACATTGCGTACGCCCCACGTTTTTATTTTAGTTTGGTAAAAGTTTCCGATTAGGTAACGCTTAATCCACTGACATAGAGGCTAAAGGCGGCTTTCTGAATCCGACGTCGGAAGACTATAGTGATAATAGTTTCACGTGAGTAATCTACAGAAAGTATAGCATCAACGGCTAGTTAAAACAAAATTTTATTTTCTAGTTTTTGGTACAATAAAAACCGTTTAACTTAAAACTTTTTTACTTATTTTTTGCTTAAACAATAGCTATGATATTGTACAAGGGGGCAAAGTTGTTGTTTAACTGTCGTGCCAATATTGAGAACTGAGCTAGCGAAAGATTCCAAAATGGTTCAATAACTGGAATCTTGAGCATTGCGACGGTGTCAAGGCACGATAGTTGAACAAACTTTGCCCCCAAGTGTAATACAACTTTTTTCCCCTCACTATCGCGAGGAAATAATATGATTACAAATCTCATCCAAATGTAGGTAAATTAACTTAAAAAAACCATTTAAAACGCAATGTCGAAACGCAGTGTCGAAATGTGTGGTTTTTAAATATAGCCAATGGCTTACAAAGTCACCAATGAGATTTGACCAATTTAACATGTGAGCTCCGATTGCTCATGTTTACTACGGTCATACAGATCCACTAGGTAGGTCATACAGAACTAGGCAGTTGTGGGCCACAGGAATTAGAGCAAGGTCAAATTAGTTTGCCTCACATGTGAATAAGATGCGTTTTACCCGCTCGTATTAAAGGATAAAAGAGCCTTTACGTGCTAGTGAGGGGAAAATGTGCTTTATTTAATCGACATAAGTATGCATTTTTATTATTATTATTTGAAATCTCCTATACTTTTTTAGCCGTGTGGTGACGGCAGTAAGAATACCTACATTTGTCACCACCCCAACTCCTCCTGCGGGTGTCGTAAGAGTCGACTAATGGATTGAAGTGATAGATAGATTAATTTATTTCTTAATGAAAATTACATGTCATTTGTTAACAAATAGCACAAATTCACAAAAAGATGGACACGGCCAGTAAACACGTATCGTGATATAATATTCAGCGGCAGGCATTGCCAAGCGGCTACCAAACTGGTCGCTTTATAGCCCGTTTGTGAGGAATTATACATCGATACTGCATTGCAAGCGTAGTGCAGTGGAGGAGCATGCATCTAGGTACCTATTTCTTATTTAGTTTGATAGGTTTGTTACGACGATATTCGATTAAGTTTTGGGCCATTGTTAGGAGTATTTGGACTATAGGTGGTTTTAGGGTAACACGATAAACGGTAAAAATTGACATCATAATGCTTTGTGGACCAAGACTTCTCTGCGTTGGCGTCCAAAAGGTAAGGTCTTGACGTTAGGGACCGAAACCGGTATTTTACAAAAACCTCGAAATAGCCCAATGGGCAGAGGCAACTTGGCTAAGCATCCTGATCGGAGAAATCCTAGTTTCTACCATTCGCATCAGAAATTAGAAGTGTCCGGGTTCCCTCTATCTGGCATAATTTTGTTTGTCCGAAACGCTTAGGACATAACAGACTTGGCATAATCTTAATGAGGCCGAAACATCACTTGGCATAAATAACAATATTTCGAACACTATTTTGCCCGAAACTATCTTGGCATATTATTATTTACGCCGAGTGTTATAAGACAGAAATTAGATTTGCATTTTTTTTGTCATGTAGCCACATGTTCGAAACTTACCTTGCATGCATTTTTCGTCAGACAGAATTTATTGTGAGGGTGAAAATTTCTGCAGTGAGCTAGCGAACAAAACCTTCCGGGGAAGATCTGTGGCCTATACCACAAAACTTTACAAGCGTACAATTCTACAAAATTGTCAACTTTTTGTATGGGAATTTATACAATTTTGTTGAATTGTACGCTTGTAAAGTTTTGTGGTATAGGCCACTGGGTGCTTAGACAAGTTGCCAATCGCTAGCGCTTCATCGTCAGTCGTAAGCGAAAGGCAGCTAACTGTCTTTGTCGCACTAATATGAAAGAGTGACAGAGAGGGAAAACTACGATACGCTACTAAGCGCTAGCGATTGGCAACTTGGCTAAGCATCCTGACTCGGATAGGTAAGGTTAGAAGACTAAGGCGGACTATCCGGCAATCCCAGGGGTGTCACATTCGCGTTGCCAGACCCATTGAAAACTAGTACGATCCTTTATCATTCCATAGACGGACCGTCTGTAGGATTATTTCTTTTATGAAAACATAGAAGGGCATTTCTCAGAGCGTAAACTGACATCTTTTTATTTATTTATTTACCAAAAATGTTAACACAAAGTAGGTTCTTACATTTACTTGCCAAACTGAAGAAGCAGTTTGTTGGCAAGATAGCGCTCATTTTTTTACAATTTTAAACTGTCTTGAACATAAAGTATTTACATATTTATGTATTTATTTATTTAGCTATGCCAGTGCACACGGAAAGGCAACCCGCCACGGTGTTCAAAAAGGGACTTCATCGAAGAACACAAGGTCCATTCTAGCTTGCATTCTAAAGAGTCGCGACAAGGTACCCCTCAATGTGCAATGACATATTTAGTAACATCAAATACACTTAGATATTACATGCATTAAATATCATAACAAACCATTTTCATGAGTCAAACTAACATCTAATTCATCTGGTCACGTTTTTTTGGAAGTGTCTGAATTATTTGAGGTTGGTTTTGGTTGTGTCATAGAGAAACGGGTGCAGTTTCTGACAACCGAAAATGGTACCAAAATGATGCATCCACTTCCAAAAAAGTAACCAGGTGAATGAGATGTCCGTTTACGCTCTGAGGAATGCCCAGAAAAAGTAACCTTAAGGGTGCGGCTCCACTGACGCAGAGCGAAGCGTAGCTGTGGGAGCTCGGCCAATGAGACCGCATCACAGTGTTTCGAAATCGAATTTGAAGAATGTAATTGGTTAATTTTGCACAGTACCGCTCCTCTCCGCGTCAGTGGAGCCGCACCCTAAGAGTGAAAAAAGCCCTTTTGAAAAGACATTCCTCAATAAATATTTTTTTCGTAGGGATAGTTTTCTTTACTATTCTTTATAACAAGTTTCAGGTAAATAATGAATTTTTGTACAAGCTTTTTTCGTCGATCTCCTTTCTTTCTCTCTGGCGACTTTCTTTAGTAATTTCACTTAGGACTCATTAAGAAGACTAACAAGCTCAAACTTGATAGGGTCACGTCGTTTCGTCCCCAAGTTCCACCTTCCGACTCGATGGAGTCGGACTTGGGGACTTGTTGCATGATGATGCAGGCCTAGCCTAGATGCCATTCTGGAGTCGTATACGATAATCGATTAGTCCATAATGTATGGAAATGATTACGTGACTTTTCGTACGTATCAAAGTCAAAGTCAAAATATTCTTTATTCAATTAGGCCCAGCAACGAGCGCTTTTGAATCGTTAAACTAAATAGCGAATGCGCGAGAAAAAACTACCTCCGGTTCTAACCCTACACCACTGCCTGAGAAGAATCCGGCAAGAAACTCAGCGGGACTTTCTTTTTTCAAATAATAGTTTTATAACATCTTACAGCTAACATGCATTAATTAAAAACGAAACATAAATTTGATTTAATATAAATAAAGATATAATACATTAACTAGAGATGAAGTCTCTAATAGTCAGAACAATTATATAAATGTAATGAATTTTGAGAAATGTATGATGTAAAGATATATGTAAAAGGGCATACAATTATTTTTGGTTAAACGTTAAAATTAGCATTATTATACTGCTAGAGATGTAAAGGTCTCTAGTTGTCAGAGTAAAAAAAAACAAACGGGTACATTTCACTAAATGTTTCAGAGATGTATAAGGTCTCCATGCGTCATAACATTAAATAATCATAAATAAACAATCATGTAGCGAATTCAATTTCTCATGTCAAGAACAGCAGGAAAATTGTTTGAATTTAAGCCATGAGTGAGCTTGATTAGACCGGTCTCCGCAAACAGCACCCGTTCACGAGTATGACGCGTATCTCAGCCATCGCCTCCCTCAACCTTCTTTCGGGAAAGTGGCGACCCGATCAACGACGCCACCGTAAGCAGAGACCTTAAAGTGAGCATGACTGTGCAAGCTATCAGGCAGACAATATAATTTAAATACTATAAATGCTGACCATATTTAGTTTCATGAGAATTTATATTCGTACTTGCTCGTTACATATATGACAACTATTACAAGAAAAAAAAATAGAAATAGAAATAACTAGGACAGAAAATCTGAATACAATATTAAAATTACTTAGGTGTAAAGGACTCTAAGTGTCGACATAATATACATTGAAATAGGAAAAATTAAAAGAAAAAGATAATCTCGGAGATGTGTAAAGTTTCCAAGTTCACTACACATTACCATAAGTATAAAGCTAACCACTAGCTAGGTAAGTTACCATTATTATAAGTTGACTAGCTTTTGCCCGCGGCTTCGCACGCGTAGATTTTAGACTTCTATGAAAAAAAATGTTTTCAAGCGACTTCAAAAAAGAAGGAGGTTACCATTTCGATTGTATGTAGTTATATATTATGCATGTTACACGGTTTCCTGCAAATAATGAATCCTATTTTTTTTTCTCAGGAGATTCAAAAGTGGCCGAAATAAGTTTAATATTTGTGATATTTTTTTTGGGTTTAGCCTTGACTTGTTGACAATCATTTAATCGAATGTTGTTTCAAAGACAACGGTTCAAGTATTTTCATTTCATCGACAAGTCATTCTGTCGAAGAATAGTTTTTAGTAAAAGGGAATTTTGAATGGTGCTTGAGGTTTTCCTTTACGGGTTCTTATTTTAGTTTGGTTTAAATTTAGTAATATTTAATCCGCAGTTCTAAACTAACCCTGAACCTACTTTGATAGCTATTCGCTTAATGTGTGGCGTCACAGTTGTAACCCAACTTAAACATATATATATAGCCGTTCGTTTCAATGTGGGGTCGCACTGGTCGCAGTTCTAACCAAACCTAAACCTACTTTGATAGCCGTTTGCTTTTGTGTGGGGTCGCAGTTCTAACCTAAACTAAACCTACTTTGATAGCCGTTTGCTTATGTGTGGGGTCGCAGTTCTAACATAACCCACTTTCATAGCCGTTTTCTTTTGTGTGGGGTCGCAGTTCTAACCTAAACTAAACCCGCTTTGATAGGCGTTTGCTTATGTGTGGGGTCGCAGTTCTAACCTAACCCTACTTTGATAGTTGTTCGCTTATGTGTGGGGTTGCAGTTCTAACCTAAACCAAACCTACTTTGATAGCCGTTTGCTTTTGTGTGGGGTCGCAGTTCTAACCTAACCTACTTTGATAGCCGTTTTCTTTTGTGTGGGGTCGCAGTTCTAACCTAAACTAAACCTGTGTTGATAGCCGTTCGTTTCTGTGTGGGGTCGCACTGGTCACAGTTCTTACTTAACCTAAACCTACTTTGATAGCCGTTTGCTTATGTGTGGGGTCGCAGTTCTAACCTAACCTGAACCTACTTTGATAGCTGTTTGCTCATGTGTGGGGTCGCAGTTCTAACCTAACCTAAACTTACTTTAATAGCCGTTAGTTTCTGTGTGGGGTTGGAGTTCAAACCTAACATAAACCTACTTTCAAAGCCGTTTGTTTCTGTGCTGGGTTACTATTCAAACCTAACCTGAACCTCCTTTGATAGTGTAGTTCGTTTCTGTGTAGAGTCGCATTTCTAATCTAACCCAAAACCTACTTTGATAGCCGTTCGTTTCTGTGTGGGGTCGCAGTTCTAACCTTTCCTAAACCTAAGTAGAATCTTACCTTAAGTATTACATTCTGTTTGAAGTCTGTTTCATTGAACAGCATATTAGTATGACATATTAAATACTTAATTGCAAATAAACTACACGAATTAGAAAGCTGAATTTACAGTGAGGCGGCCCGCGTACCCGCGCTGCTTATACATATATTATACTGTCCGCGAGCTGTCAAACAAACATTTGAAATTTGTTCGCTTTGAATCATATGTCGCCATACAAAATTGTAGATATTTTTAACGAACAAACTCCTCACAATGACCTTTTATGTAGCAAACCAAAACCAAAACCACCAAAATTAAAACCAAATTACTTACCAAAATTTAATATTAAAAGTATCTACGTATTCATCGTACCTATGTTACTCGTACATAACATGGTATGTAGATAAGTACCTACATCTTCATTGGCAAGAACACTTCTATGAAGTTTTGAATTAAATAGCCCAACGAATCTGGTTCCTTCATACAAACTTTAACCTTCCATGTAACCCCCATAGGGAATGAATTTTCGAAAAACCTGAAACACGTGTTTACTTATTTATTGTTGAAAATATTCATGTGAAGTTTCGAATAAAATAGCCCAACTAATCTTATTTCCCCATACAAACTTTAACCCTCCATTTAACCCCTTTAAGGGATGAATTTTCAAAAAACCTGAAACATATGTTTACTTATTTATTATTAAAAACATTCCTGTGAAGTTTCGAATAAAATAGCCCAACTAATCTTATTTCCCCATACAAACTTTAACCCTCCATTTAACCCCCATAGGGAATGAATTTTCAAAAAACCTGAAATACGTGTTTACTTATTTATTGTTAAAAACATTCATGTGAAATTTCGAATAAAATAGCCCAACTAATCTTATTTCCCCATACAAACTTTAACCCTTCATTTAACCCCTTTAAGGGATGAATTTTCAAAAAACCTGAAACATGTGTTTACTTATTTATTATTAAAAACATTCCTGTGAAGTTTCAAATAAAATAGCCCAACTAATCTTATTTCCCCATACAAACTTTAACCCTCCATTTAACCCCCATAGGGAATGAATTTTCAAAAAACCTGAAATACGTGTTTACTTATTTATTGTTAAAAACATTCATGTGAAGTTTCGAATAAAATAGCCCAACTAATCTTATTTCCCCATACAAACTTTAACCCCTTTACGGGATGAATTTTCAAAAATCCGTTCTTAGTGCGCCTCTAAACATTATAAAAAATGTACATGCCAAGTTTGAACTCTCTAGGACCAGCGGTTTGGGCTGTGCGTTGATTTAAGTCAGTCAGTCAGTCAGGACATTGCCGTTTATATATATAGACTACATATTAGTAAGTAATTATGGGGAAAAAAAAGTGTAAGATAATGACTATCTTACGTCAGATCTATGTTTAATGGTAACAATATGAAACACTAGTATGATAGTAAACATTCACTTATGTATATGATTTACCGAACACGTTAAGGCACTGGCTTAAAAGCATCCTTATCATTTATGAAGTCGTTAACGGTATAATACGCCTTACTTATCAAGTAGCGCTTAACCTGAGACTTGAATTTATGCTGTGGCAAATTTGTTAAATCACTAGGAATTTTGTTATAAAAACGTGTACAGTTCCCAACGAAAGACGCACTAACCTTACGGAGACGGTGGGCCGACACAGCCAGCTTATGTTTATTCCTAGTGTTAAAGTTGTGAACATCACTATTCTTCTTGAACTCATGAATGTTTTTACGAACATACATAATATTGTCCAGGATGTATTGGGAGGCTACAGTAAGTATGTGTGCCTCTTTAAATTTCTCCCTAAGGGAGACCCGAGCTCCTAATTCATAAATGGAGCGCACAGCTCGCTTTTGTAGCACAAAGATGGTCTGAATATCTGCCTCTTTCCCCCACAACAAAATCCCGTACGTATGACATGACACTGTGGAAGTAGCTGAAGTATACCAGCCTAGCCGTCTCGACGTTCGTCAGGTGCCTGATTCGCCTCACTACATATGCGGCAGAGCTGAGTTTGCCGGCCAATGCTGCTACCTGTGCATGCCATTGTAGTTTAGAGTCTAACGTCACACCCAAAAAAATTGTCTGATCTTCAAATCCCAGTGATTCACCATTTACTTTGATCATACTGTTGCTTACCTGCTTAACATTGGGTAAGGTAAATTTAATGCACTTAGTTTTCTTGGCGTTCAAAAGTAAGTTATTTACTGTAAACCAGTTTACAACAGTAGAGAGCGCTTCATTAATGGTATCAAAGCTCTTTTCTTTTCTATCCACTTTAAATATGAGTGACGTATCTTCAGCAAATAATACAATGTCATGTTTCTCTCGCACAAGGTTAGGAAGATCATTAATATATACCAAAAACAAAAAAGGGCCCAAAATTTATCCCTAAGGTACTCCAAGAGCGACCCGCATGATTGAGTTCCATTAATAACCACTCGCTGTGTCCTATCCGAAAGAAAAGAAGATATAAGGTCAAGGGCAACATTTTTAACCCCATAATAGCTTAATTTCCTTTTTAAATTTTCATGGTCAACACTATCAAAGGCTTCCGAAAGATCACAGAATGTTCCAACAGCATCTTGAGCTTTATCCCAGGCGTCAAAGACGTGTTTAAGGAGGACAGCGCCGGCTTCAGTGGTAGATCGGCCACTAGTAAATCCAAACTGATTACTATTGAGCAATTTGTAACGATTAAAGTGGGAAACGAGTTGATTTAGAATGAGTTTTTCAAAAACTTTACTTAGCGCTGGTAATATTGAATTTGGTTTGAAGTTTGAAGGGTCTGTTTTAGTTCCTGATTTAAACAAAGGTATCATTCTCATACATATATCAGTTATCGCTTATCGTATACGATTGCAGAATGGCATCTAGGCTAGGCCTGCAGGCCTGTTACCAGTTGGTGGTAGCCTACCACCAACGAAGGAGTCATTAGCCATATCACTATGTCATTCCTTAGTATAGCCCCGTCCCTATAGGCTATAACTTACAAGTGTACGGCTGGCCTTTGAGTAACAGAGACAAATCCCCGAAATTTGCGAACTCCAGCGTGCTTAGCCAAGTTGCCAATCGCTAGCGCTTAAACGTTAATAGTAAGCGAAAGGCAGCTAACTGTCTTTGTCGCAATAATATGCAAGAGTGACAGAGAGGGAAAACTACGATACGCTACCAAGCGCTAGCGATTGGCAACTTGGCTAATCCATCATCCTGTTCGTTGCCGCCACGATTTGGGCTCTACTTTTCACTTACGATCAGCAGGCTTAGCACATGATTGGTGCGACAGTATGTCACCGCGAGATAGATCTCCCGTCCTTCACTAGCTACATATATCAACAAAAGAGGGACCGATAGACTATCTCGCGGCGAGATACTGTCGCGCCAATCATGTGCTAAGCATACAGATGGAGTGGAGCCTCTTAGTTGTGCCAACATAAAAAAATAAACTTCGGTGTGCGCACGCCATCTAGCGGCGAGGCGGGCCTAACAGATAACGAAAGAAATGAAAACACAACATGATTTAATTCTGTTTAATACATATTTTATCTGTATTTAATGCGATATTATCTGGTAGGACAATTACCCCCAAACTAAAAGTACAGTGCAGGAAATAAATTAAGTACAATTCTTACATCCTGTTATATTAAAATTACTTATTTAATTGTCATAAATTATTTAGTGTGGCAGTGCTAGGAATAGCTCACAAGCAGTGAGGTCGACGCTTCGGATTCTTATCGTACAGTCGGTTACCAAAATATACTGGTTTACTTCTTTCAAAAGTTTAAATTGATCTTTTTGGCTTAGCATTGGGGCCTATTTCTCGAAAGCTTGTAACTTGTAATATAAGCGGAAAGCGGAAGTCGTTATCTAATTAATAGTATTAAAAAGAGACTTCCACTTGTATTACAAGTTACAAGCGTTCGAGAAACAGGCCCCAGATTATTTCACGAGAATGTGATGTATTCAGACCAAACTTCTACGAAATCATCGAATCACGTTTTGTGTAACGATCAAATTTCGTAGAGTGGGGGGATAGAATAGCAAATGCTCGTTTGGTCTGAATGCACCTTACGTGATGCCGTTCTTCGCGTACATCTAAAGGTGCGGTTAAACTAAAAGAGCATTCGCTGTTCTAACCTCCCACTCTACGAAATTCGATCGGTACACAAAACGTGATTGGTTGATTTCTTAGAACGGGCGCTAGAACAGCGAATGCTCTTTTAGTTTAACCGCACCTTAAGAAAGCTACGAATACAATTTTAGGTGTATCTTCTGACTAGGTGTTTACCCAAAAACACCTAAAATTTTCTCGACTGCGTTTCGTTCACGTTTTCGGCATCTTGGCTATGTACCCAGTAGCCGTATCACGAGTTGAAAAGTAAAGTTAGGTTTTACTCCATAGGTAATGCATTTCATCGCGCTCGCACTGACATATTGGAGCGAGCACGATGACCTGTTTTACGTATCAAGTAAAACCTAACGCTATAGGCAATTTCACCAGAGTTGAGGTCACAGATATCACATATAGGTACCATAGATCAAGCAAACGTATCTACGTAGCGTGTCAAATGAACTCAGTGAAATCCACTGAGTTGTCCCGTCCTTAATCGCAGCTTGCAGCTTTCGGGCGTCAAATTTTGTAAGTTGAAGTGAACAAAAACATTAATAATGCCTCCTTAAGTAATATTAATTGCAACAACACAAAAAAATATGAATACTCAAGGACCTGAGACATATTTAAAATCATAGGCAAGTAACAACTTCAGTACAAAATCTGATACGCTCGGCCGCCATACAAATGAATGAACTTGTTTCTTCTATCCAAATCTGATTCTGTGGTTGAGGTGAATGATTACACACACATCCAAATCAAGTACTAATTGCAAAAAAATGTAGTGAATGAATGAATGACTCGCGTCAAAATATTGAAGCAAATCCCTTGAACAAACTTTTTATTCAATCTTACAGTTGCAATTGAGTTTGCTGTCAGCATGGAAAAAGAACACTAATTTCAAATTCCCCGTGTGTTTACAAGACATGTTGATGTGTGCGTGATCTCAACTCTCGTGGAACTATCTATACCGATACTTGCAAAATCATTATACGGCTACAGTTTGCCATATTTTCGTCACGAATATTATTTTATAATATATCGCAAGTCGCTATTTTGAACAGAATTCATTAGGATTTTATTGCTCTACTGTGATCAGTTGATCATACTGTACTAACGCATGCGATAAAAACAGAAAGACACGAATTTTTGCTTTCCTTAAAGAAAACGTAATAAATAATAGAGAGCAACAATACATATTTCGTGGAATGTTCTATCCAACTTTAGAACTGCAAAGTTTCGACCATACGATAAGATAATTCTTTCAATGAGTGTATACAGTTACTTCTATGAAACTTCCTTTTCGAAACTCAATATAACGACTTTATTTCATTTACATCACATGTCCTGAACATTTCTGAAAACACTCATTTCAAGATGGAATCCAAAGCTGACGAGCCTCGATCGAGTCTAATTTCTATGGCTATTCAAGTGTATAAGCATTTTTAAGTAGGTATATTATCATTTAAATCTAATATTATCAATAGCAATGAAAACAGGTATTTTCTTAATGAAAACACAACTATTTTCATTGCTTAGAGTGTTGCTTTGTTGATGGTATTTGGACTTTTTGGCACATTTTCTATTCTTTGGTTTGGGTGGTTATCAAGCATATACGCTCGTATTAAGTTTTGATATATAATTGAATGAACTATTCTAAATTAATATATTTGAACAATGACTAACCCGATAAACCTTATAATATATTATAACGATCCAACTAGTCCTAACTATGGTCTAAAATGGATTATTTTTAATTTACTACTCTATTTCAAAAAGTCCAAAGCAGCACCATTATACTGTATTTTTTTGTCTTTTGCTCCGTTATCGTCCAGGACGTCAAAATTATGTTTTCACAAAAAGGAGGCATACGTTGAAATTGTTTTTTGAATGGGGTATGACAGACAAAAAGCGTACAGCTACAGAAGGAGGACTTTTCGTCTTGCCCCATTCAGAAAACAGTTTCATTTCACCCCAACGCACCTTACAGTCTTTCACAGACTCCAACCAACCATCGGTACCGTAAAACCACCCAACCATAACCCACTACTACATCAGTGGTCCATAAGTTCAATTCTTCAGCGTCAGTCCCAATTTTCATTTTGGTATTGTCAAAGATATTTATCATTTAAAAGGAATTTTGGCCTAAGAACGGCACGATTAATACACCTAATTGAAGACATTCCATTGAATATTGGACCATATATCAGGTTCTGCCAGGAGGAACTTATTTATATTTATCAGTCAGGTGGTTTTACGATAACATGTTTTCTGTAGTTCCGCGGACTCTAAGAGTTATATCGCAGAAAGAAGAGATGGTATGTTTTATTACATATCAACTGGACTTTGCCTAGTTGTCAAATAATTTCAATAACCCAAACTATAACTACTTATTGGATCCTTTTATTTCGGCTTTCCATTGGTCTGTAAAGAAGCTTGAAAAGTGCTTAAGAGTAGCTACAATACAAAAAAGCTTACTTAAAGGTCCCCTTATTAAAACACAGCTAACTTATGCACAATTAGTTGTGTAGTTGGCGACATGAGTTAGGCCATCGAGGTTTAAGTAGCTGTCTCTTAGTAGAATCTGTGACAGTGCCATGCTTAATACGGCAAGGGTTTCCGCAAGGTTCATTCATGAAAATACTGAGCTCATTTAGAACCACACGCTTTCGATCGAGCGAAATCTTCTAACTTATTCCAAGAGAACTAAAGAGCTCAATATCTTCATTAGGATCAAAAATGCTAATTATTCCATCGAGCTACCAGAAGTCGACACATCCCGCGTCTTTCACACACGTGTATTGTCCTTGTCACTCCTCGCTCGCGGTAGATTACATCGATCCACTAGGATCCTACTAAATCATATTGTCGTTCACTACTTAGTACGCCAATGATCCAAAGGGCTATAGTCCTAGTCTACTTAGGCCAGTACCGAGATCACTTTCACATTAGTCTTTACACAGGGGGCTCCATGTCCCGCTGCAACGACGTTAGTCAGGTGTGGAAGACCCACCCTGGTATCGGCGGTCACGCGTCAGGAACCCCATGGATGTGGTGCTGATAGTTGTGGTTCAGCTTATTGGCGAACTCGTGCATGATGTCCCTGAAGATGACAGAGTCGAGGTTCTCTCCGAGGATGTAGAGTAGATACCAGTCTCCCATCTTGGACCTCCGGACGATGGTGTCGACGTTGTCGCGTCTGACAAGGCGGAACCTCATGCGCATCATGTAGACGCGCATGCGGGGAGAGAAGATGATGACGAGGCGGTAGAGGAGGGTGATGAAGGTGAGCGTGCCGAGGATGACGAACCAGAACCAGAGGAAGACGTAGATCTTCTCGTTGACGACGTTGAGGGGGAGGATGCAGAGCGCGTCGTGCCGCTCCACCTCGCCCGAGGACCCGAACTTGTTGAATAGTGTGCATTTTACCATCCTGAAAAAGAAGTCGTACATTTTAAGGTCAGTTTACACCAAACGAGCGAATACTCATTCTATCCCCACTCTATGAAATTCGTTTTGTGTAACGAATAAATTTAATATAAGTAGGTAGGCAAATTTTCCTCTCCCTAACTGTACGAGTAATTTCGATAGTCTAGCCTCGTCTTGCTTAATTAAATTAGGTACATATTCTATTTTTATTAATTACCTACGGCTGAAAAGTTTGTATTTAATAAATAATAAAAAATACTGATCAAATATTATCGGATTTTATTTATGCCCTATCTATAACAAATGCTTGATTTCTTTATTATATTTTTTATACAACAAAAACAGAGAAAAAAACATAATATCTCATCACAAATAAATGTAGATAGTGTTCCATTTTATATTTCAATGTATGCGAAAATTGGACACAATTTTTTTTGTTAAAATTATTGATATTTATTAGTTTTAACGTAAAATATATCTAAATTTATCTGCGAACGTGTTTCACGATATGCGTCCAATACACCAAAGGTAGCCATTAAATATTCGTTTACCTTTTTTTTACTTTTAACTGAAAAAGGATGTAGGTATAGTAAGGCACTGTCACCGCCGGGCGAGTATTATTTTTTTATTACATAGGAGTGCGTATCTTTTGTTCGTGTTTATAGCCCATAGTTCATAGCTTAGTAGCTCGCGGTGGGATCAGTGCCTAAGTCGACTTCATTGATGCCTATGTGAAAAATGCCACCAACTGTCCGTACCTACCCTAGTGACTACAGACCACAACTGGGTCGCGTTTTTTAAAGTTAAAATTTACAATTTTGCTGTATGCCTCTCATTCTAGCCAATATGTGCGTGCGTTAGAGAGACAAACAGCGAAATTGTAAAATGTAACTTTATAAAACGCGACCCTGGTATATAATTAGTACTACCTACCTCGGGAAGACGTAGATCATGGGGTCGACGCGGTCCTCCTGGTCGGACTCCATGTACTCGATCACGTTGAGGCCGAAGGCCATGAACTCGCCGTCGAAGAAGCGGTTCATCAGGAACATTTGCCCTGGAAAAAGACGAATTATGATCAATTGTATATTCATCTAGCTTAAAAATGACATATTCTCTTTTTTACATAAAAAAAAATCGACAACGTCCAAAGTACTAGACGGGCATTTTCGCGAGAAGAGATACAAAAACTTATTTTTCTGAAACAGGTAAATTTTATGTTTTTCCTGCTCAGAATCACGAGTTCTTTCGATCCTACTAGAAGAAAAAAAGTGTCCCAACTTTTTGTTTCTATTACGTAACCGTTTTTCAAACACTTTGTACAGGTTGCAAAGTGGAGAGCATGTAAAATGTATGAAAATGTGGGACCATTTTTTTCTTGTACTTTTTTTCTCCTAGATTGAAAGAACTCGTTATTCTGAGTAGGAAAAACATTAATTTACCTACCTTAAAAATTTTTTTTTTTGAGTCTCTTCTCGCGAAAATGCCCAGACATGGTCTTTGAACCACTTTTTGTTTTTTTCCTAACCTGAATTATTAACACGTCAGTTTTTGACAGTTATTCTATGAAACTGACACATTATTACGATTCAGATGGCAAAAAAAAACATGGAAGCCGCACGCCATACTAAATTGCGTTTCGAAAACGGTCCTGAATTTAGTTCACAAGTGTCACCTCCTCTTCAATGCATCACGGTAATGAATTTCAATATCAACCTATGAAAACTTAAACCACCATTTAAAAATAGTTGTGATTGGTCCATCAAAGCTTTGATTGGCTATATTCTATAAAAAATTGTCAAAGATGTTGGGCCGAAATATGCGTGGTGTTAAGAAAAGCGCTACGTCCTACCCATCTTGGTACAATTGAACAATTGTTTCTGGGGGAATTTTCGAGCTGTCGTTCGATGTCCATGTTATACACGGTGGAATTTAATCGGTGAACAGGAACCCATTTTTCTAATTCAGTAATCGATGGCGGTCACGTTTATGTAGTACTTAAGTGGAACCAAGTTTTTTTTTTAGCATAAAAAATTTTTATGTTGAAATTAAACTTTAATTAAAATTTATTGTCACCCTACTAATGGTTTAGTCTGAAAGTTTAATACCTCTTTTCAAACTATCAGCCATGCATCGCTCTTATTTTACATAAGAATAGAGTCTATCGCAAAAATTAAAGTGTTATTGCTCATTTATGTTTTAAGTTTCTATGGCTGATAGTTTGAAAAGAGGTATTAAACTTTAATTTCAACAAATTTTAATTTGAACATAAAAAAAATTTATGCTAAAAAAAAACTTGGTTCCACTTAAGTACTACATAAACGTGACCGCCATCGATTACTGAATTAGAAAAATGGGTTCCTGTTCACCGATTAAATTCCACCGTGTATACACGGTGCTCGTGAGTATTCCGAAAGATTTTAATGCTGAATTCCTGAGCATATTTAGAGTATTTAATGTTACTATAAAATTTCCTGGATTCGGCTTGGTTTCAGAGATAATTAACCTTTTTTCGAAATAAGTTTTTCGACGTAACTCGACATAAAACTTTTTTTTATTACAATGCTACCTTGCTACCACAAAATGTTCTAATATTCCACACCTTTTGCCTGACAATCAAAAAATAAGAAGACTAGACGAACAAATCTGCCCCTAAAAAAATCATTTAAAAAAGTTTGTTGTTATGATAAAAAGTATTGGAAATGTTAAAAAGTATTCAAAAAATAGAAAAAATGGTATTTTTTTTTGTGGAATTTCACATTAGGTCTCATAATATTTTTTGTTTATTTTGATGTCTAGAATGCATAGTTAAAATCTTTCGGAATGCTCGCGAGCACCGTTTATATAATTATGGTCGCAGTTTTTGACCATAACAATAATTTAGTAGGGCTCGTCACGGCCCCATTCGACTTGTTGCCCCGACACTGCTGACACGGCTCGGCCGCATTGTTATTCCCGGCACCTCGCGGCCCAATAACGGCCGATACGCTGAGGCGGCGACGGCGGGCCACGAAACGCGCGAGTCGCGTTTATGAGCTTTTGTAAACAATAGAAGAATACATTTTTTATTTCAGCCTCCGTAGCCTAGTTGGTAGTGACCCTGCCTACGAAGCTGGAGGTTCCGGGTTCGAATCGCCTGCGAGGGCATTATTTGTGTATTTATTTATCACAAATATTTGTTCCTTGGTCATGGCTGTCTATGTATTTTAGTATCTATATGTATATATCTATTATACTCATATCACAAGCCTTAATTGAGCTTACCGTAGGACTGGGTCGATTTGTGTAAAGATGTTCAAAAACATTTATTTATTATTTTATTTATTTATTTTGTGGAATATATGAAAGGAACACAGAAAAAACATGTCCAGTGCTTAAAAAAATCAGGGCAAATTCACACCTTATTCTGTTAAAAGTAAGGTGGTTTTTCCTTCTGTAATTTGAATTGACTAGACATGTTCTTTCAGTGGACCTTTCATATATCATTAATCATTATTTTAATGCATTTAATTTCTGTTTTTAAGTCGTAACACCACTATTTATATGAATTATAAATATTAGATGTCTTGAAGTTTTTGTGAAATTCAATCAAATAATTTTTTTGCTACTGTAATACCTAATTTCTGGTTTTATGTTTTTCACAAGACCTAGTGACCGAAAGGTACAGGCACAGGCATCAGCTGCGAAAGCTGAGTACGTGGGTTTGATTCTCAACTCGGGCGTTGGAGATCTTGGTCGTTTTTTCTTTGGTATATGACATTCGATATTTATAATTAAATGTCTTTATTACGGTTCAAAAGTAAACTAGGAACCCGTATAGTTTCGTGCGTCTGTCTATCTGTGGCCGTTAGTACTATAGAAATTTACAGTTTGGTACAGGTACCTATAAATATTAATCACGCCGAGAAAGTGGTAGGATAAAATAAAAAATAAAAAAATCGTTTACGTGGGAATGATTTTTATTAATTCTACAGTGTGGGGTGTTGTTGCAAAAGGTATTTTTCTAAAGTCAATATTTTCGGAGGCAACCGCCCAGCATAAACTCTTAACTTTTGATCGGTGGGTCCCAAAAATCAGAAAAAATCATAAATAAAACTATTTTAATTATAATAGATCTAGCTGTTTTTGAATATCTATCAAAATCTATATCTCCGACATGTTCTTGGCCGGTTTTGTCAATAACATTTCCGCGTTTAATATGGCCGCACAGGTTCCACCATCTGCCGCCGGCCACGTTGTAAATCAAATGTATTGAATTAAAACTGTAAGGAAGACTTGCATGGGTTTGCTGATGCTGCCTGTTTAGTGATACGTGTGTAACGTGTGTCCTGAGGAATAATGGCTGTATGGAGAGCTATAGAACCGTACAATAAACTGGTTTTAGGGTTCCGTAGTAAACTTGAAACCCTTATAGTTTCGCCACTCCTTACACCCCCCACTACGAAATCAACGAATTTCGACGAATCACGTTTTGTGTAACGAACGAATGTAGTAGTGGGGGATAGAATGAGCGAATGCTCGTTTGGTTTAAATGCACTTTTAGTAGTAGAAATTTGCAACTCCTCTACTCGTAAAGTGGGGATGATTTTTTTTTATTTGCTGTAATTCTATAGAGTGGGGTATCGATGAATAGGTCTTTAAAAGATAATAAGGGTCTCAAAATAGTACATGTCGATGCAAGTGCTAAAACTTTTTTTTTCGACGAGGGTGATAGTTGGAGCCCGAGTGAAACGAGGGCGACAATCACCCCAGTTAAAAAGAAGTTTTTACACGTTCCATTCCGTTACCATTTTGTATGGCGGTAACGGAATGCAAAGATCGAAAAATGCATGTAAACTTTTAACAATTTTTTCTCCTAATATAATTATTTTGCTGGTGGTAGGACTTCCTGCAACGTCCGCCCGGACTAAATAGTTACATAGTACTGTGTTCCGGTTTGGGGGTAAGATAGTAAGATGTACCCCCCATGTAGATGTAATTACTGGCATAGATAGAGGCAATCCATCTAAGTCCTCAGGGTAGGCAGCGCATAAGCAATTTTTTGTTCACTATATCCATGGGTCTCAGTTCCTGCTTTCCATCAGATGGGCTAAGAGCTCAGTTGTCTACCATCGTCACATAAAAAAAACAAAAAATCGACGGCTCCTACGTAAATCATCAAAAGTCAAAAGAAGCTTTCTTTAAGATTCCATGATTTACGTAGGGGCCATCGAAATATGAACTTCCGCCTGTGACCATATATAACATGGACGTCTAACCACAATCCAATTGTTCAATTGTGCCAAGATGAGCAGGACATAGCGCTTTTCATAACACCGCGCATATTTCGGCGCAACATCTTTGACAAATGTTTATAGAAAATGGCCAATCAAAACTTTGATGGACCAATCACAACTATTTTTAAATGGTGGTTTAAGTTTTTATTGGTTGAAATGGAAATTCTATATAGTGATGCATTGAACAGTGGGTGACATTTGTCAACTAAAATTCAGGACCGTTTTTAAAAGGCAATTTAGTATGGCGTGCGGCTTCCATGTTTTATTTGTTCGTAGACTTCCGCAAAGTAACGCATGATTCATTTATTCCTACCTACAAATAAAACACTTTGACTTTGACTTTGACTTCCACCTACCTATAACATTGACAAGAGCGAGCCCCTCGCAGAGATAATACCGGTACGCCCACCAGTTGTGGTACCGCAGGTTCTCCCACAGGTAGTCCAGGATCAGCTTCTTCTTGGTCTTCTTCTCGATCTCGGTGCACACGCCCACGTCGAGGTCCATCATCAGGGCGCGGATCTTGCCGCCTTCCCACGACTTCCACAGCCAGCGGGGTGCGTAGAACAGCATGGCCTGGGGGCAAGGATTATATTTAATATAGTTTTCTCTAACATGCAATGAAATATTGTCTTTCATCATCATATCAGCCGGAAAACGTCCACTGCTGAACATAGGCCTCCCGCAAAGATTGCCACAATGACCAGTCCTGCGCCAACCGCCCAGCGGACTCCTGCGACCTACACCAGGTCATCGGTCCACCTTGTGGGGGACCTACCCACGCTACGCCTTAAGGTACGTGGACGCCACTCAAGAACCTTCCTTCCCCAACGGCCATCGGTTCTACGCGCAACGTGCGCCTTGTCTTTACGTTCCTTCGGAAGTATCGCTTTTAGAGTGCAGTAACTCACTGGGCCTGCAAAGTAACTTTTTTAATTTCGACAACATTGTGATTTTTTATTTATTTGGAAAAGCACTATACATGCCTCGGCGTGAAAACGGATTCACGGTCGGCCTCGTTACCTATCCGGCCTCGCTCGGCCGTATATATCAACTTGGCCGGAAATCCTCATTTTCCCGGCCTCTGATGTACTATTCTTTAAGGCTATCCGCTTTTCAGGCTCAATCGTCAATTGTGAACGAAAGGCACTAACTGTATCTGTCGCACTAATAAGAAAGAGTGACAGAGGGAGAAATAGTTATTTATTATAAAAGGGGACAAAGTTATTGTTTACCTATCGTGATAATATTGAGACCTGAGATAGCGAAAGATTCCAAAAACTGGAATCTTGAGCCTTGCGAAGGTCTCAAGGCACGAGAGTTGAACAAACTTTGCTGCTAAGTGTAATACAACTTTTTTCCCCTTACTATCGCGAGGAAATATGATTACAAATCTCATCCAAATGTAAATTAACTTAAAGAAACCATTTCAAACTCAATGTCGAAACATATTGTAAAGTAGAGTTACTCCTGGTACTTAAAAATAGCGAATGGTTTACAAAGTCACCAGTGAAAATACGTATATATAATAAATAGTAGGTCACAGGATTCAGCTGGATGTTGGTGGCACAGGACCGGTCATTGTGTCAATATTTGGGGAAGGCCTATGTTCAGCAGTGGAGTTTCGGCTGATATGACGATGATGATGAATAGTAATAGTGCACTCAACTAGAAGATATCAATAAAGATTCTCGACGCGATACAGTACAGTCGCTATGGAACACAATTACTTTTATAGTCGCGAATCGGTTACGAGCGCTCGACACGGATCAATCTTCCATAAGACCAGCCGCACACTAATACGAGTCTCAAAATGTTGATACATTTATGTCAGCTTCTGTAGCCTAATTGGTAGTAACCCTGCCTACGCTAGATTCTTAATAATATTGTAAACTTGTACAATAATAATTATTTTTTGTTTATTATTATGATCCTTTATTTATTTTTCTTTTTTTATAAAAATGTCTATAATTTTTTTTATGTAATAAATTCTTTGATGCATGTTATTTTAATAAGATGTATTATTATACTGTTTTGAAAAAATAAGTCCACCTGAGTTTCTTACTGGTTCTTCTCAGGAACGGTGTAGGGTTAGAACCAGTAGTAGTTTTTTTTCTCTCTTGATAATGTCAGACGGTTCGAAAATGGTTATTAATAAGCTTACTTGAATAAAGAATAGTTTGACTTTGACTACGAAGCTGGAGGTTCCCGACGTGGGCATTATTTGTGTATTTATTTATCACAAATATTTGTTCCTTGGTCATGGCTGTCAATGTTTTAAAGTATCTATATGTATCTACTCGTATCTATTATATACAGGGTGATGGGTAGTCCGATGCAAAGCTTTAAGGTGAAGTAAGTATAGACCATTTAGAACCATTTAAGCCATTGTTGTCTTTGACGAAGTCTGACTTTTTTTTTTTTATTAATTTTTTGGTGTTTTTGGCCAAAAAACCCAAAATTTGAAATGAACTGCTAATTTTTGACCAAGTTAAGCGATAAACGTACTATTTTTTATTTATTTAATTAAAGTAACGTGTAAACAATTTAAGAAAATATAATAAAAGCTTCTTTTTTGTTAAAGTTTTTTTTTTCAGAATTTTGAAGTTTATGATCCAAAATGGGAAATGTTAAAATGCCATCTTTAACATCATTAAAAAAAAACTAAGTGTGATTTTTTTATTCAAACCTTTTAGAAAACATGCCTAATTATCGTTTTATATCATTAACGCAGATATAATTTATTTTGATATCAGTAAATCATTCGACTTTAAGAAATACAATTTCATTCGTAAAAGTTTGCAACGTATAAAAATAAAAAAATAAAATTGTGCAACAAAGAGTCACGTATCGTTCGCGGCTGAGCGATTGGCAAGTTGTCTAATAGCAAAGATGCGATTCTGCAATCGTATGAGATAAGCGATAAGTCACGTGACCATAATAATGGATGAAAATGGCTTTAGCTTTTCATTCGAATCTGTCATTAATGTCATTATCATACCGTCAGCCGTGTGGTGAGCCGTTTCCTGCGGGAGTCGTAAGAGTCAACTAAGGGATTGAAGTGTCACTGACCATTCTTTACTGCGATCGCCAAACCTCTTGCCCAGAGTGGCGATTATGAGCATTTACCTCCTAATATATAAATGCGTCTATTTTACGCATCGAATGCGGCGTGAGCTGGAACTACATTACGTCGAGAGTTTGACGTTTAATGTACGAACTTCGTATTCTCTAACAAAAAACAGCGACGAACTCGCCCACAACCTCGCTCACAGCCTCGATTCCTAATGTCAAATCAAACAGCTAGGATTTTAGACAAGGCTGTCTCGACGTCGAGCTCCTTGACGAACGCAGCGTCGAATGTGTGAATAAGAGAATAGCATACCCAGCTGAATGGAATTATTGCTAGGCCTGATGAGGAGTACGGGTGACCCGTATAGCTACTTTTGGTATTTGCCAAGCTTTCATAACACGCGTTAACTTGACCCGTGCGGAGTTTATAAACAAACACACGGCGCTCCTGACCTGGTTCTAAACAGGGAAAACTTCACATTAACCGACTATAGTCGAACCTCGGTAATATGTTCTTTGAAGACTGGTTTAATCACGTTAGCGACTGTCAGTGATCTCAACGAAGGGCAGTAAGCGATGAACTGAGCATTTCTCATCACGTCATAGATTTTGATAATAATTGGTAGCCTGGTATAGTCAATGACGCTGAGCAAGATCCACCACATTTCCCTAAATGATAATATGAAACGTTCTTTTTTTGTTATCAAAAATGTATAGGAAACTGGTAACAAAAAAGGAACGTTTCATACAATTTTTTTGAGAAATGATCAAATTACACTTTATTTTGTAGTATTTGAAAAAATAAATATAAGGATGTATATAATTTGATTATTATTATTAAAATGTGTAAAATATATATTTTTCATATTAGTTATAATTAATAAATACTTAGTAATATTTGCATGTCGTCATGATGACGAATACTTTCACTTATTTTTCACTTTTTTTTTTTTTTTTTTTTTTTTTTTTATTTGAACACGAACATCTGTACCTTAGTTATAAGTAAGTATTCTAGAAAATAATTTATCTTTATCTTTCCCCTCTATTCGTATTATAAAGGTTCCAATGTTTACCTTTGTAACGATTTAACGAATGATCGGATTAATTATGAAAGCCAGGTCAGCAGCCACCTGGCACCAGAGGGCGCCACATGGCATCTTAATCGCGCTATCAAAAACTATAGTTATCATTCAGAGTATAGTCTGCTTAGTGACGGCAACAAGAATAAATTTGTCTCCACCTCTTTTCCGTAGATGTAGTAAGAGTCGATTAAAGGATTGATTGGGCCGTGTTGTGACGGCATTAAGATAACATTTGTCACCACCCCAATTCCTTCTGCGGTGTCGTAAGAGTCGACTAAAGGATCGCTTCCCAGCGTGGCGATTATGGGCATTTACCTGCTAATGCATCTATACGCATAGTTTTGGGTCTAGTTAGTTTAAGACCATTATTTAGTAAGGCAAATAAGTTTGGGTACATTTTCAACGGATATTTACTCGAAAGCTAATCAATATAAATTCTCGTAAGTACTGTACACATGTAGCACCTCATTCACAATCTCATTCAGCTCTTTCATTTCAACGTAACACAGAAAAAATGTCTCACAAATTCAACAAGGCATTATACAACCAATTCAAGACGACTGAACTTGCCGTCCGTTGGAAGGATGCCAAAAAAATACTGTTTATATCTCGAATTAAGCTTTAGTTACTAATGGTATTAAATAAATGTGTTTCTTCCCCTCTATAGGTTATTATTGTGGTTTATCTTTTATATTGGATTGGAGATTTCGTTTTATATTTTAGATAAAAGCTGGAAGCGCTCGCTGTGTCCACTGTTATGTGATGATGCTGTGCCTACAATCAATCTTCAAATGAATGGTTAGTGACACCAGCTTAATAATAACTTTCAAACACTTAAATAAAATTAATAAACAGCCGTGTGATGGCAGTAAAAATACATTTGTCACCACCCCAACTCCTCCTGCGGGTGTAAGAGTCGACTAAGGGATTGAAGTGTCACTGACCACTATTTGATAAAAGATTGACGATGGGCAGCAGCGTCATCATAGTGGAAACATTACTGCGATCGCCAATCCGCTTGCCCAGTGTGGCTATTATGCGGATTTACCTCCTAATGCGTTTATACGCATAGTTAATAGGAGAGGCCTACGTACGTGGACTATTATAGGCTGATGATGACTTAAATAAATATCATGAGACATTCTTAAATTAATCTTCTAGAAATGAGACCTAGTCATTCCGCCACCTCCGCCTAGACATCCCCTTTCTTATCGGCGACCAATATTGTGGTTATCTCAAATTGTAATGGAATAAAAAAATGTTACTAGGTAATCAGTTCCATGTATTTCAAAGATTCACACTTCTTACAATACAACTAAAATATTTTTTTAAACATTGTTTAAAAGCTGATTTGTTTCTATATATTGATTTAAACTTTCACGATTATCACTCATATTTTAAAGACAAACGGGTCTTAATCGCGTAAACTTACGTTTAATTATATCCTGACGTTTCGGGCATGACGTTACACCCGTGGTCGCAGGCAGACTGGCGAGAGAATGTATCAACACCTTCGAGCTGCGCGGGTTTTTTGAACTACCCGCACTTGATCTTGATTATTCACTTCTAGGCTAGGGTTGTCACTAGGTCTACACACAACACTCACAACATCCAAAGGCTTTAAAATGGATGTTTCACCACGCTTACATTTGTAAATCACGGGATTCCACGCGGACGAGATTCCTTGCCCCTCATTTTGATTAAAATTCCGATGTTTCTTAATTTCTATAGCTTCACGTACTTTTCGGCTATGATGTATACGCTCGGTTGAGAGGACTTTCGGGTTATGGAGCTCAATCCAGTGGTTAGGTCCGGACTCCAACAAATGCTCGGCCACAGCAGACTTATTAGTTTGACGCTTTTTAACAGCCGTGATATGTTCCTTGACCCTTTCCGCTATGGTGCGTTTGGTTTCCCCAATATAGGAACTACCACAGCTACAATCAATCTTATAAACGCCCGGTGTGTGATAAGGTAAAACATCCTTAGGCGACCTTAGATGCCCTGCCACCTTTGATAACGGCATATAAACGGTAGGTATGGAATACTTATTCAAAAGCGTACCTATTTTGTCCGTTACACCCCTGACATAAGGCAAAAATGCTGGTCGCCTCGCAACATCTGGATGTTTCCTCCTCGGTGTTCGTCGGGGTTGCCGTCTGTTCATTATGTAACCATTTCTCTTCAGAACCTCCTGAACGTGCGATAACTCAATTTCCAGAAATTCAGGGTCACAAAGGTCATGTGCTCTGTTCTTTAGAGAATTAACCACAGACTGAAGCTGCCGGGGGTGGTGGTGAGACAGAGCGTTCAAATACCTGTCTGTGTGTGTGGGCTTCCTATAGACAGTGTGCGACAAAGAACCATCATCTCGACCTATCACCTTCACGTCCAGAAAAGGCAAACTACGCTCCGATTCCAATTCATATGTGAATTTGACTTTAGTATGAATGGAATTGAGATACTGGAGTAATGACATCCAGATGTTGCGAGGCGACCAGCATTTTTGCCTTATGTCAGGGGTGTAACGGACAAAATAGGTACGCTTTTGAATAAGTATTCCATACCTACCGTTTATATGCCGTTATCAAAGGTGGCAGGGCATCTAAGGTCGCCTAAGGATGTTTTACCTTATCACACACCGGGCGTTTATAAGATTGATTGTAGCTGTGGTAGTTCCTATATTGGGGAAACCAAACGCACCATAGCGGAAAGGGTCAAGGAACATATCACGGCTGTTAAAAAGCGTCAAACTAATAAGTCTGCTGTGGCCGAGCATTTGTTGGAGTCCGGACCTAACCACTGGATTGAGCTCCATAACCCGAAAGTCCTCTCAACCGAGCGTATACATCATAGCCGAAAAGTACGTGAAGCTATAGAAATTAAGAAACATCGGAATTTTAATCAAAATGAGGGGCAAGGAATCTCGTCCGCGTGGAATCCCGTGATTTACAAATGTAAGCGTGGTGAAACATCCATTTTAAAGCCTTTGGATGTTGTGAGTGTTGTGTGTAGACCTAGTGACAACCCTAGCCTAGAAGTGAATAATCAAGATCAAGTGCGGGTAGTTCAAAAAACCCGCGCAGCTCGAAGGTGTTGATACATTCTCTCGCCAGTCTGCCTGCGACCACGGGTGTAACGTCATGCCCGAAACGTCAGGATATAATTAAACGTAAGTTTACGCGATTAAGACCCGTTTGTCTTTAAAATATGACTGATTTGTTTCTGGCTGAATGCCAAGGCCATGTGAAAAAAAATATAGACGATAAAAAAGGTCTGTCATAATTTGACGTTTAAAACAAGAGAAAGGCGCGATGTACAGTAGAGGCATCGTAAGAAGTCGTTTTTGACGTTTGTTTGCACATGAAGTTCTGTAAAAATTTGACAGTTGGTATAATGGAGCAAATGTCAAACTTCATTGTTGCCTGAACGGAATAGTGATGTTACTGCTGTTGCTGCAATTTACCGATACGTCAATCGAAATAAATAAGTAAACCTTTTTTTATGGAGGTACGAATAATTGCTATAATAGTAGGTACGCACATATTTTCTAAAAGTTTGTCATGGTTTCGACAGGTCCTCGCGAGCCCGTGTGCCCGGTGGATACGCGGCTTTACAGACTGTGTGGAACTTGACAACCAGATAAATGTCATAATTGTTATTCAATTCAATGTATTTATTCACATAAGCTAGTATTAACACCAAATCACTTACTAGTTACATCATAAAAATAAATAAAAAATTAAAATTATGTTAAAATAATAGTAAGCACATAATAATTACAAATTCAATTATAAAATCACGTATAATTTTATTTTTCGTAGAATAATAATTTATATACCACTACGTTATTTATCACCTAGATGTGCTCTGATTTTAATAAATGGTTTTAGTGAGTTTATATACTGTATTTACGGCATTTCTCTATTTGGCATATCTACATTGCACTCTGAGCTAGCAGCACGCAAGTTTGCCAACGTGGGTTGGGAGTGGTTTGCTATGAATTTTGCTTATAGAGGTCACGTCCTATCCGTCCTATAAAACATCTTACCTAAATGCGACTTTACGTCATTATGACGTCACCGGCTCCAAAGTTTCGCTGCCTGCTAATGATTCTAAGTAAGATTACCAAACACTTTTTTAATTCGGATTACCTAACACTTTTTTAATTAAACTTTTTCAATGGCAAGTACCAGGGTCGCGTTTTATAAAGTTACAATTTACAATTTCGCTGTTTGCCTCTCTAACGCACGCACTTATTGGCTAGAAAGAGAGGCAAACAGCGAAATTGTAAATTGTAACTTTATAAAACGCGACCCAGATCTAACGCCCTTTCGCACTTGACTGAAAATTTTACGACGGTAAAATCGAGCGTTTCACAACACTATTGTGAGCTGTCAAAAACGACTTCTTACGATGCCGCTACTATAGGCTAAAGCATTTTGTATGCGAACTAACTAGGTATTTAGAATAACTACCATTTGTCAGTACCTAGAATAAAAAAAAAAATCGCATTTGACGTCTTTGACACATATCGTGAAACACGTTCGCAGATATATTTTTTCGTTAATACTAATAATTCTAATAAATATCAATAATTTTGACTAAAAATGTATATGATCTCAAGATTTAAGATTTTATGTTGGTAATAAAACCAAAATTGTGTACTAAAAATGCGTGATGATGAAATTATGTAAGTTTTTAGGATTGTTTTTTTTGTTTTCTATAGACGACTGATATACTTCCAGTATTAATTTGAGGTACGTCATGAAAACCTTTCATAGTACTTGTAATCCCAGAATGTCGTAACAGAAGTGCTTACCATAGAAAAAATCAACTGCGAAAGGCTGGTTGTCACGGGATTCGAACCCGCTTCCTCTGGATTGCCGGTCCAACGTGCTTCCAATTACACCAGACGACCTTCCGTCGTTCACAGCGAATTTACTCAATGGTATTGAAGCTAATCACTAGCGACATCTGTACTTAATGTTTCGAAGGTACTACAACTACAAGTTTCATAGTAAGTTTGAGCAAAACCTATTTCCCAGAAAACCCGATGGTCTGCGGGCGGTCTTATCTCGAATGCTGCATACATCGATATCTTGTAACGCTGCATTTAGATCCGGGTTAACGCGCTGCGAAAAACGTCACGGGCTAGTTCGAAAGATACGTCTAGATTTTTTTGTCAGTAGCAATGTAAAGCGAATTCAAACAAGACCACAAATGTATCAAGGATTATTTTTAAATAGGTATTAAAGCCTAACAACTTTCTATTTGACCCTGACACAGTGTCGCTACAAACAGTTTACCTATGGCAATAATGTGCATACGTCATGTATAGTCAGCATGGTGTGTATTGGCTTCATGTTGATATTTTTAATACTTCTATTTATAATATTATCTATTCTTATTTTTAATATTCGTCAAAATCCGATTCCAAATACTCAATATTTATGTATTCTTGATATTCTGACTCTGATGAAGTTTGATCTTCGTCAGATGTTGTGTCGCTTGTATAAATGTGCTTTTATCGAAGTAATCTACGTCTAAGTCATCTATTAATTTTCTTTTTGCATGGGCCTTATTTTGTACAGTTCGCAAAGTCGCTTCTTTATTTTTAGAAATATTTTTTATCGTCGATCTACATACACCTACACCATAATTAAGTTTAATTATAACAACTAACCAATTCAAATACAACCGCACTATAAAGTGTCAGTACCGGTCATGTCAGTAACCAATTGCAAAACATTTTCCAATGGAATACTATTCAATCCTTCGTCCTTTCTTTGATTTAAATATTTTATTGTATTTAAGACGATTTTTCTTGCTTCTATTGGTATCTTTTTCGGCATTTTTATGATAAAATCGTTTAAGTCACGATATATTTTCTTTTTGTTTACATCGGTGACATTCGATGACATTCAACGCCTAATGTCAAACAGTAATCATTGCCAGTAAAATAAATTAGTGTCACTGAAAATCCGCAACATGGCGAGGGTCAAATAGCAAGTTGTTAGGCTTTACTTTAGAGAAAAAAAACGATAATTAGTGTGTAAAACACTTCGTTACAAAGTGCACAAAACGAAACAAAATCAAATTTTCTACTTAGATAATATATTTAATTAAAAACCAACTGTAGGCCTAATCAAGACGCCATTCTGCAATCGTATACGATAAGCGATAAGTAATAAATGCATGAGAATGACATATTCGTACGAAAAGTCACATACATTATTATGGTCACGTGACTTATCGCTTATCGTATACGATTGCAAGATAGCATCTTGTCTAGGCTGAAGTCTGACCAACGACCCAATATTTACGATTTGAGCGCAGTGCTTTTAATGATTTGTTATTTCTCTGCGCTAATACTTAATATTTTACCGCTGGCCGTGAAGGCGTTACATATATTATATTTACGCATATAACACTTATTACTGCATCCATTTAGTTTTGAGATGCATGCCAAAGCATGCTCGCTTAATAAATCCTTCATATTCGTCACATATTTTAGAATAATAAAAGCTATGTACGGTAAGATCCAAAAATATGTTAACAATATTGAATCTTCTACCTCGAACATACGTTCCAAAATGTACACATATTATTAGACGTGACCCCACATTGTTTTCAATTTACCTTGTCTAATGTATTCGAATAAACCTTAATGAAGTTATTTCGGAATATTTATACACAAGTACGTAGTGTACGTACAAATAAATAGTTTGTATTTACGCATACTCCCAACTAACTCTAAATAACTATTCGTGAACGTATCAGGATGTAAAATGCCTATAATCGCCTGAGCAAGCGGGTTGGCGATTGCAGTTATGTGTCCATTATGATGACGCTGCTGCCCTTCATCAATCCTTAATAAATGAATGGACTGGAATTATTAGTAGGTATGACTTAAAACGAAATACTTGAGCGAATCAACTTTTTTCTGTCTGTTATTGCCATGGTTACGGTCGCCTGAGTCACGCTGGTTTTATGCAAAATTATTCGACTTAAACTATGCAAACATGCATTTTTCTGGTGTTAATAAGCGCTTTCCTTACTAGGCCACCTACAGACATACACTACTTGCATGTTTGCCTATGTGGACTGGTTACAATTATTATCAAACCGCGATTAGAATGGGATTCGAAAGTACTGTTGACACAACAGTGTATATTTAAGTCAATCTAGAATCTACTCATATATTTATACTTTGAGTAAGTGCAAAAACTTACAGGCAATGGATTAATTAATCACTCACTACGTACATCTATAAACAACTCTTTTTCTTGTAAATGTACTGTTCTTGGTAAATGTCAACAGTACTCTCGAATCCCTTTCTGATTCCGGTTTGATAATACATACGACAGGAGCTTTTCTTAGCTTTTTCACTAACGTGTTGGTGCGAGCGAGCCAGATAAAAAAAGTCTGCGTTAATAAAGCTATAGCAGCTCATGGCACGGTTGGCCCTTGATCATAAATAAAAAACCCCACCTCTAATAAATCGAACTCGTAGTCCCGATTGTTCTCCAAAAATGGCCGCTGTCCGCGCGAACGCAAACGGCTTTCAGCGCCCAGATATTTATGAGCGACTAGCCCCGTTATCAGCGCCATTTATTCTCTATTCTATAAATGTGGCTATTCTTGGCTATCCTAGAAATGCAGCTGTTCTCGAGAAATGCATCTGCGTCGTCAACAGGTCTACACGATCGCTGAAGCGTGAAGATACGCGAATTGGGACAGACGCTTTTGCTAGCGTGTTCTGCCGATCGTCTTTCTTGTCCGTTGCTATGGTTACGCCTTGGTTTCTTAAGTGCTTTAAAAACGTAGATATTTTCAGCTTTCTTAGGTATTTCATCATCATCATCAGCCTATGATAGTCCACTGTCCACTTATGCGTATAGACGCATTTGGAGGTAAATGCCCATAATCGCCACGCTGGGCAAACAGATTGGCGATCGCAGTAATGTGTCCACTATGATGACGCTGCTGCCCATCATCAATCTTTTATCAAGTAATGGTCAGTGACACTTCAATCCCTTAGTCGACTCTTACGACACCCGCAGGAGGAGTTGGGGTGGTGACAAATGTATTCTTTCTGCCGTCACCACACGTAGGTACTTAGTTGTCATTAATTACTTTATCTACGCAACTACGCATGTCCATTTTGTTTGTTGAAATAAATAAATATCTTGGGACATCTTACATAAATCGACCTACTCCCACGATAAGCTCAATTAAAGCTTGTGATGCATACCAGGCGACGATAGACATAATAGATCGATAAATAGACAGCCACGACCAAGGAACAAATATTTGTGATAATATTATACACACAAATAATGCCCTCGCCATGGTTCGAACCCAGAACCTCCAGCTTCGTCTGACAAGTCCATTAGTCAATGGAATGACTTTAGTTTTAACTAATAATGATATAGCAGTATATGTCACAAAATACACTAACCCAAGTTAGAAAATTGAAACTAAGGACTAGACTTTATCCTAGGTTATCAGTGCCCCAAAGTATACTCCCAAAATACGTCAATGCCGCGCGCATAGCATAATACATGAGGACAAGCACTAGTAGGATTAGAGCGAGTCCCCAGAGTGGCGCCGAAATTGGCAACCACGCTTATCTGATACAAAGCGTATTATCCTGTCTGTGTACACTCGACACAAATATATCGGTACGCCCAGGGTGCTCATAAACATCTGAACACGCCTTTATTCTTATGGCGTTAGAGTGCATATTATATTTTTGAGTATCGTGGCCGCTTCGATATTTATGATGGCGAATGTACTGCAACATGGAGACCATTATAGTATATATTGGCGTAATAAGGATAAGTTTACTGTGTTTATTTAATACTGAAGTTAATAGATTAATAAATACATGTTACACGAGCCACTGAAAACCTTTAACGGGGTGATTTGGTAGGTACACTGAACAACTTTTACTATGGAGCTAACCCAGAATTCTAAAAAAAAAGGCCTTATTCATACAAAATGTCGTGATCGATCGGTCAAAATGTATGAAAAAGATAAAAAAAAAATTTGACTTCGTGATTATATATCATGGGATGGGATCCCTGTAAATATCACTCATAAAACATTCATCAGAATCCAAGAATGGCAACTAATATGACTGATTTTCCATAACATTTGACTTCTTTCAATCGTGAAATACGTTCGCAGATATATTTTTACTTTAATACTAATAAAATAATTAATAGGGTTTTTACTGTACAGTCGAGTGCAAAAATAAGTATTGAAAGCAGGGATCGGATAACGGTTTTTGCTCCATACAAAAGAACGGTTCGAATTCCGTTCTTTTTCGTTCTTTGGTTTATAATTTTTTTGTTAATGGAGTAATTGAAAAATATGATGTTAATAATTACATAAAATGTTGAATACTACATAAAGAGCGTAAAACATTTTAAAATATTGAGCTAATTGGAGGTTTTTCTAAAAAACCGGTTCCGATCCCTGATTGAAAGAATCCGCTCATAAATATGTTACGACGTTCTTATTACACAGAATTAGAGTGCACTGGAACATATTTTTGAAAATTTATTACGTACACCTTATTTTGTCTTTGACTGTACGACAGAGTTGGGCAGAAAGTAATTTGATTAGATACTTCTGTAAATTACATTTGTATGTGTACTTTGTAATCTAGTTTACAGAAAAGTAATCGGAAGGAGTGATCGGATCGGATTCCTTTTTGGTGTTAAAATCCTTACAGTTTACCGTGTATCGCAGTGCATGCTTCCTGTCTAGATTTCCCGTCTTGTATCAAATATACAGGGTGGTTCATTCAAATTGGTCAGTAAGGGAAAATCTGAAACTATAATACATACGAAGATATGTTTTTAGGAACCATGTCACCGATTTTGACAAAACAATGCATTTTATTAATTTTAACAGACATCATGTATTATAGAAACACTTACTGCTTAAGATCTACAAAACCAATATTAAAATAGAAATAGTGTAAGTTGTTTTTTTTTAAAAACAACCGGGTCGATTCTCTGGCTAGGTGCATTTTTTTTTTCAAATGTATGAAGGTAGGTATGCTGTTTTTCTTGTAATCAAAATCGCTGACATATATGGTTACTAAGAACATACCTTCGTATGTCTTGTAGTTTCAGGCTTTCCCATACAGACCGATTTGAATTTCCACCTGTAGGCTTATGATTGTACCGCGTCTAATCCTTTGTCCGTTGCCATCACGTTTTAACAAGTATGTAAGTGCGAAAGTGATGCATAGCATAAATACATATATAAATGGGACCATTATAAGCCACCCTGTATTAACAAAAGAGGGACAAAGTTTTATGGCGACACACTATCGCTCCAATCTTGTGCTAGGCTCGTACTATTCCACCAAATAAACCTTTCTTTTACCACAAACTCCCACAAACAAACGTAAAATAAACCACAACCAAACCGCCTCATCGTTCACTCGGATCTCGAGATAAGCCGGGAGATCAACCCGGAGATAAAAGGAGGAAGCTGGTGTCCGATAAATCTTGCATTTGCACTCGATCATTAATATCTGGGTGCATTGGCCGCGCTGCATTTAGCACAATGTGGTTGATCGCAACACACGGCCAAAGATAACGTGCTGTTTTAAAAACGCTATAAGGGTGTATCCACTTTTTTCTGTCTGTTATTGTCATGGCCAGAGATCGTACGATTTCCAGCATTTTTGGTGCAATGTAGTTCAATTAAGGGATAACATCATCATCATCATCATCAGCCTATGCTGGACGTAGGCCTCTCCTATTAACTATGCGTATAGACGAATTAGGAGGTAAATGCCCATAATCGCCACGCTGGGCAAGCGGATTGACGATCGCAGTAACGTGTCCACTATGATGACGCTGCTGACCATCTTCAATATTTTGTACAGTTTTAAAAGACTTACAAACACGGTGCTAACTTACAAATTGTAACAGTTTTAAAAGACTTACAAATGCGTTCAAGGACTTGTATGTAAATCTAAGAATCCACTGCGACCATATATAACATGGACGTCTAACGCCAGCTCAAAAATGCCCCCAAACACAATTGTTCGATTGTGCCAAGATGGGCAGGACATAGCGTTTTTCTTAACACCGCGCATATTTCGGCGCAACATATTTGACAAATGTTTAGAGAATATAGCCAATCCACACTTTGACGGACCTTTCACAACTATTTTTAAATGGCAGTTTAAATTTTTATAGTTGTTGATATTGAAATTCATTACCGTGATGCATTGTGACGGGGTGACACTTGTTAACTAAACATCAGAACCGTCTTTTAAAAGGCAATTTAGTATGGCGTGCTGCTTTCATGTTTTATTTGTTCGTAGAGAATCCATTACATAGACCTAAGCGCCTGGTTTCCATGGCAACCGAGATGACGCCATATTGGGGTCATCGATTCGATTTTCTATAAAAAATGTCTGATTCATTTCATGTGCCCAATAATGGCGTAGGAGTAGTAAAAGTTCCGAACAAGTGATATTGTTTTTCTTATAAAGTTCCTGCGACAGTAAAATAAGACAATCGTACTTTTTTTGCAGTGTACAGTCGACGTCATTATATACGAAGATATCATTACCGTTTAGATGCTAAAAGTATATTTACACGACTTTATTGCCTAGACATTAAAGTCGTGTAAATATGTATTTGGTGGACTGATGACCTGGTGAAGGTCGCAAGAGTCCACTGGATGCAGGTGGCGCAGGACCGGTCAAAGTTATAAAGGAGGTGTTTTAAATCAACACGAGTTACGAATTTCCTTATTGCACGTGTCTCGTACGACGTTTTTTAGTACAGACGGCCCTCCGAAGTTTTGAACCTGACGTAAAACGAGCCATTTTTTGCACTACCTAGAGCATAAAAAAGGCACAATATGTAATAAAAAAAGGATTTTATTAATAAAACTATCACAAAATGAACTTAGAATTTTATCATGAACAAAATCGTTTCCTAAAATGCATTTACCATTGCGTAACGGTAAAAAATGGTTTAGAATAAGATACACTGTCTTTTAAAATTGGTAAATTGATCACGCGGTAGCAGAAGAAAACAAAAAATGACCAAATAACAAAAATGGGCGAGAAATTTAAATAAAATGGAACAGTTGGTCAGCCTCTGTAGCCTAGTTGGTAGTGACCCTGCCTACGAAGCTGGAGGTTCCGGGTTCGAATCCCGGCGAGGGCATTCTTTGTGAATTTATTTATCACAAATATTTGTTCCTTGGTCATGGCTGTCTATGTATTTAAGTATCTATATGTATCTATCTATTATATATATCGTCGCTTGGTACCCACATCACAAGCCTTAATTGAGCTTACCGTGGGACTAGGTCGATTTGTGTAAGATGTCCCAAGATATTTTTTTTTATTTTTATTTTATTAGTTGCACCCTTTTTCACTAGGGCCACTTTATTGCATAGGTACCCGGCCTCATTATGTGTGGTCACGGGCACTCGTAGTACTTGTAAGGCTCGTGAGAAAGAGGAATCTAGATTCTAGTTTTTCAGGACGGATATCGCTTACACAGGTGTACCAAAATTACCAAAAATAGTGGTCCGTTAAGGGGCCTATTTACAATCAAATTCTGATTAGGAAAAAGTAGGAGAATTTTTTTTTAATAAGTTGTGTTATGTTATGTTTATGTGTAGTGATCGTTATCATCGTGCACTTTTAGTGGCAAAGGGTACGGTTGACAGAAAAAAGAAACGCAATTAAATATACGATGTCGTTCTATTACTATAATACAAATTCATGCCTCTCTCTCGAACAAATATTTATTGTTCGAAACCCTTTTCGCGCTAATATCTTACTTAAAAAAAAATCTTCGTCAAAATATGTTAATTTATGTCACAAAATATTTTAAAAACCATAATAGGTAAGCGATCACAATTTGAGCTATATATGATTGATTACACATCCAACCCAGACCTTAAAATGATGATAATATAAGTTATTTTATTTTGTGCAATATTTACAATACATAAACATCCGGTTCGTAGGACCATGAATATGGTCTGGGCGATGATTTTTAGTGGGTTTTGAACTATTGAAATAATATTCCGAAATATTAGAAAAATAACGTGCATTATTCAATTGACAATGACATGAGTGAATTCTTTTTTCTTTGACATAGGTAAGGATTTCAAATTTCATTTACATACTAACTATAAAAGAGGTTGCGATGTGAACATGTGTATTTGGTTTTTCAACCATACTTTGCCAACTTTAACCACCAATACTACCCTAGTTTGTGTTGGGCTGGGCGCATTCGTCACCACCCCAACTCCTCCTGCGGGTGTCGTAAGAGTCGACTAAGGGATTGAAGTGTCACTGACACTATTTGATAAGAGATCGATGATGGGCAGCAGCGTCATCATAGCGGACACATTACTGCGATCGCCAATCCGCTTGCCCAGCGTGGCGATTATGGGCATTTACCTCCTAATGCGTCTATACGCATAGTTTAGGTTAACATGCCCATACTACGTGACCTGTTTAAGGGGAGGAGGGGCTCCGTCAAAGTACGACTCTTGGTCACCAGGGGGAGGGGGGTCTGGTATCTTGTCACGTGACTAGTATATTTGGGGATTATTTTGTAATAATGTAATTTAAATAGGACTCACACGCCACCGTTTTTCCCATCACTACAATTTTTAAACCTAAAAGTACAATTCTACAATTAAAATTTACTATTTAACCTACGCCTGTACTCTCTCACTCTCGCTCTCAGGGGGAGGGGGGGGTCCAAAAACGTTTCAAAAAGGGTCACGTAGTATAGGTATGGTCCCTAATAGGAGAGGCCTACGTCCAGCAGTGGACTGTGCATAGGCTGATGATGATGATGATGATGGGCGCATTCGATGCCATTATTGCAACACAAGCGTGTTGGCGATCACAGTATTGTGTCCACTATGATGACGCTACCCATCATCAATCTTCAATCAGTGACACTTCAATCCCTCAGTCGACTCTGACGACTCAGGAAGAGTTACAGTAGTGTCAAATATATCCAGCCGTCACCACACGTATGTAACATTAACAACAACCAAAAATGAAAACCCAGATTCCCACAGATAAAAAAGCTGCAACTAAAACCTTTAACTTTTAAAAATGGCGTCGTTCATGTCGCACAAATGTCCTCCTCCCGCTATCCGGTATCGCAGTGTCAGGAACGTCACAAGTGCTTAGCGTATTGAACGTGAATTACAAAGAAATATATACACTTTTGGTACCTTAGTACAAAGCAGTAAAGTGCAAAACTGGATATATATTTTTGTTGTAGACTGTGTGGCGGTTACGACGTTTCATTCTGAATGTGCTCAGCTAATTTTGGCAGCATTGTTTACGAGGTGGCTGTAACCGAGTGGAATCTATGCAAATACTTAGGATGCTAATGTGCTGTAGCGACGGGTTCCATTGTGACGATTTCAGTTTCGATTTAAACGTTCACGATTACTGTTACCAGCACTGAACCGTGGCGATATACGAAAGTACGTATACATAACAAACTACAGATTTTTTTAACCTTTTATAAATTCATGAACTTCTGTCGAATCTTAATTAGGCAATTATTATCTTATACTTATTAGCCATTTTGATATTGGCATTCAGGCCGCTCTGCACTCATGAGCGAACCGCGACGCCAAGAGACAAACGCGAGTGTGGGAAATACGCAAGCGCAATGCGAAATCGACTCCACACTCGCGTTCACGACTTTTTGACGTGATTCACTCACGAGTGTGGAGCGGCCTTCCGGTTTTAAGGTGGCGTCTAACGTTTTCATGAATAGGAGGGTATAAACTTAATATAACGAATAGGTAGACCAGATATAACATGAAAAATTAGCTACTTAAGATACAAATATTAAAGTAGGCATTTTCTGTTAGGCTAAGGCTAAGCCAACACAAGTAACAAAAAGCCATTGGAGGAAAAAAGACGGCCGTACTACATAGCTTAACCGTGCAGGAAAGTATTACGAAAAGTCGAATCCCTACACGACTGGAAAAAAGGTACCTTTTAATAAGCGTACTTTCTGAGCATTGCAAAAATAACGCGTACATTTCTCACAGCGTCAGCGTTGCCAAATAAAATGCTAGTCGCGACAGAGGAACTCGCACCTAACCGACAAGAAAATAAAAATGTAAGCAACCTTCTCTTTAATACCAAATGATTACCATCGTATCTGAGTCGCTTGTCGGCGATTCTCAAGGAAACCGTCATCTTTCGGCTCGATTGCAGTAAAATTGTACATAAATATTAATATATCTTCGAACATCTTACACAAATCGATTTAGTTCCATGGTAAGCTCAATTAAGGCGTGTGATGTGGGGTGCCAGGTGACGATATATATAGATTAGATATATATATATATATATATATATATATATATAGATACTTAAATACATAGACAGCCATGACCAAGGAACAAATATTTGTGATAAATAAATACACAAATAATGCCCTCGCCGGATTTCTTCGTAGGCAGGGTCACTACCAACTAGGTTACGGAGGCTATACATTGTTAAGAAGGTGTTAAAAAAAATCACAATTGCGTCAATTATGGGCAGTAGAAAAAGGCAGCAAGTTTATAATGTGAATATCGTTGATGTGATAATGTCTCATAAAAATATAATAAAAATATTTTAGCTTGTATAATGTCCCACTGCTGGACACAGGCCTCCTCTCATATATGAGAGGCATTGGGGTATAGTTCCCATTTATAGGAGCGGGTGTATGCAAGTTTCCTCACGATGTTTTTCTTCACCGAAAGCTAATGGTAAATCATCTGATATTCCGTACATAAGTTTCGAAAAAACTCATTGGTACGAGTCAGGATTTAAACACACGACATCCGGATTGAAAGTCAAACGTCTAAACCACTGAGCCACCATCGTTTCTCATAAAAAAGTTGAATTTGTCACCTTTTTTCATTGCCAAAAGTTGTGCCAAAAATGAAAGGCCTTTAACTATGTCATTTTTTTTAATCGGCCCTGGCCACGACTGATAGGACGGTGGAATTGACGGCGCCTGTAGTTAAATCGGCAGAGTAGATAGAATGATTATGTTAATATCATCATCATCACCCCATAGTCGTCTACTGCTGGACATAAGTAGTTGATAAATTGCTGGAGTAAGTTAATAAATTTTTCAACACTTGTTCTCTAAGCACGCCATTGCTTGCATGCATCGCGGGAAAAAGATTATAGAAAAGTAAAATTCCCTAGGGAGTTATAGAAATTTTAGTACGTAGTAATATTTTGTCTAAAAACTTATTTTTTTGTCCGCATGTGTGATGAAAAACATTGTATGCATCAAGGTCGGTAAGCGGAATACTCTCGTTAGTAATACCGTACTTACTTACCTCCCTAGATGCACAAAGTACTATACACGGTGCTCGAGAGCATTGCGAAAGATTTTAACTATGCATTCTAGACATCAAAATAAACAAAAAATATTACAAAGCTAATGTCAAATACCACCAAAAAAATTTTTTTTTCTTTTTTTTAGACTTTTTGAATACTTTTCAACATTTCCAGTACTTCATATCAGAACAACAATTTGTTAAAGTTACTTATCAAGTTTAGAAAATTTTAGTTTTTAAAATATTATCTATTTTAAATATTTTTTTATGGGACATGTTATTTCGTCAAGTCTATCCTTATTATTTGATTGTTAAGCAAAAGGTGTGGTAATATTAGAACACATTGTGGTAGCATTGTAATCAAAAAGAAGTTTCATGTCGAGTTACGTAGAAAAACTTATTTCGAAAAAAGGTTGATTATCTCTGTAACCAAGCCGAATTCAGGAAATTTAATATAACAATAAAGACTCTAAATATGGTCAGGAATTCAGCATTAAAATCTTTGTGAGTGCTCGCGAGCACCGTGTAGTTAGTCCTAATTGGACCTCATAGTTTTATTGAGGTACGTCATGGCGCAGCCGGTAGGATTCGAAGCAACACTATAACGAATCTGATTTCGAATGCCTTGCCGGTGAGCTGCTTCGGGTTCGATTTCGGGTGAGGGCATCTTTTTGTGTACTTAAAATATCCTGGGACACTCTTACACAAATCGACCTAGTCCTACGGTAAGCTCAATTAGGGCTTGTGATGTGGGTACAAAATGACGATTTAATATAATAGATAGATAGATACCTAAATACTCGTACATAAAATAATTACAATACGATAAAGAAACAAATATTTGTGATAATTCAAATGCCCTCGCCGGTATTTGAACCCGGAACCTCCAGCTTCGAATGCAGAGATAGTGCTAAAGAACTAGGCTATGGAGCCTGATTTTACAATAAAAAAAAATCATAAAGCACTCTTTTTTCGTATTCCTGATAGCAAATTCTTTCATTTAATATCCAAATCATGGGAGTGGATTTAAAACTGCCAGTTCACCATCTTGGGGAGGCCGCCATATTGGATTTGTAATGAAGTTTCTTAGCTACTCATGCATTGTCATCAGAACTCAGAGCGTGTGCAAATTTTCATCCTAATCTAATAATTAAGTTTCCCAGTAACAATAAACTTAACTGTAAATAATTACTGAATTAAAAAAATTAAAAACCGACTTCAACCGATTTCTCCAAGATCCCCGATTTATTTCCATCATTGGTTTCCTCAAATCCTACTTTCTGAATGCAAATTCTTGTAACTGAATAAAAATGACCAAAAGCGCCATACCTATAACATTTGAAGAGATCCCAATATTTCTCCAAGATCCCATCATCAGACCCCAACTTGGTGCCAATGGGACTATCTCGGGGTAATACACGTTCGATCACAAAAATAAATTTTAAAATCGGTTTGCGATTCTCGGAGATATCAGGTAACATACATACAACAAAAAAAAAATATTTCTGTCGAATTGAGAACCTCCTCCTTTTTTTTGAAGTCGGTTAAAAAAGTAAGTTAAAGCTAATAAAATTGTGTTAACATCTGCTCCTTAGTCATAAGTGTCCTCTGTATAGTATGGCTTTATGTTACCATGTTTTTTGGCTGAAAAAAGAGAAGAATGCCTTTTAAACACATTTGTTGTTCTCAAAAATGGCGAAATCCGGATTCCAGCACAGCTTGTAAAAAAGGTACAGTCGCCTTACAAATGCCGGGCTTTTCACAACTTTTATTTATTCGCGATGAAGTTAACAAACTGTTATTTTATACAGTTCAGGCTATTGTGTTACAGCATTTTAAAAAACACGTTAAAACATTTTTCATACAGTTTGTGCTATGGAACAAAAAATATCAATATGGATGTTGAACGCAGTTGCAATTATTTATTACACCTAGGTGAGAAATAACACTATGGCCCATTATTGGTTAAAGAGTTAGAGGTAGACAACTGAGCTCTTAGCCCACCTGATGGAAAGCAGGAACTGAGGCCCATGGACATAGTGATCAAAAAATCGCCAATGTGCTGCCTACCCTGAGGACTTACGGATTTCCTCTATCTATGCCAGTAATTACACCGGCTATCTTACCCCCAAACCGAAACACAGCAGTGCAAACACTGCTATTTAGCGGCAGGTTAACGGGTAAGACGGTGATAGCTATCCGGGCGGACCCTGCATGAGGTCCTACCAGCAAAAAGTTAGCTTAAAAATAATAAATCACAAATTTCCTAGACACCTTCGCAATGACTGCATCTGTCCTATTATATTCTATACTCTAGATTTATTTGGCGCAAAAATACGTATTTTACAAATAAAGCGAGAACGGCAGAATTCTGCTGAGCACTAAGAGTAACATGAACCAATACACGTTTTAAAACGGTGCTAAGAAAATAAAAGAATATACCGGTACTCATTTAAGATTCTAAAGATACTGCAACACGATCTGACCCAATTCGAGTCTACGGGTGTTTAAAAAAATAAACTGATGAAAAACATTCAAATTTCGCCCGTTTGGCTTCGTTTTCTCCTTTACATGTCAATTTAAATTCGAAACAACGAGAGAGGCAGCGTTTTAAGGTTTTTTTAGTTGCGCTAAGATGCTTGGAATAGGATTAAATCGTGTAAATGCATCGAGCTTAAGGCGGTAAATACTGTCGTAGAGTTTCATTAATATTTTATAAGCCATGTAGGCACCGTTTTTGTGTTGTTTTTGCGACACACTTAGTTTATCTCGTTGCAGCTACTAAATGTACTTGCAGAGTTTATATTGAGACTGTATGTATGTTTTAGGCATTCTTCTTTTTTATCAGCATGTGTTCGCCCACCGTTGGGCATACGCCCTCATTTTTTTCCATTCATAGTGATTGCCTCTTTCCGTTTTCCGAATTGTTTTAGGCATGTAATTAAGAAATGTACACATGTAAAGCAATACAATGTATTTTTTATTCGATTATTTATTCAAAATAAAAATCTTAGTTTTAGAGTAGGTACATATGTTTGTCACTTACTAAAGCCTTCTTGGCTTAATTGTAAGTGGTTTACTTTAATTTACTCGCGTAAATTCGAGCCTAAATTTTTTACATAAATTTCTTGAGGAAATTAAGGTATTTTTTTTCATACAAAATATTTGAGCACGCAAAGTATTGCATCCACTGGTAGCCACATTACTTAAAGTAGACATAAGTATCTAAACGTCATACGAGTCTGATGTCAGTTGGACGGCATACATTGCTGCTGGGTTGCACTTTAGAAAAATCATTACACCTAATTAACAACAAAATTTTACGAAATGATGATCTTATACGACTCGTACGATCAGATATTATAGCTGGATTAATTATTCGCCCGTATCTAATACCCATGCTCTATGATTTCTACTCTGAATCGTGAGCTCTTTCGATCGTAATAGGAGAAAATGATTGCCCTAAAATTTAGATACATTTTCCGAACTTTCCATTCTGTTACCGCCATAAAAAACGTATAAAAATATGGTAACAAAATGGAAAAAACCTTGGGTCAAAAATTTTGTCTAAATTTAACGAGTTCGCGATTCTGAGTGGAAATCATATTAAGAGTACTAAATGAAAAAAGGGGACAACTTTGAAAAAAAAACTATACGCGGTATAAAACTATAGCTTTGAATATTTTTTATGATCTTCTTCTTCTTCTACCTAGCGTTATCCCGGCCTTTGCCAGGATCCGCTTTCCTGCTACATTTCCTCCACTTTGCGCGATCCTGGGCATGTTCTACTGTAATGATGTCCTTCATAAATCAAATTTTGCAAGTAGTTGCAATTCCGGCCGTTAATTAGCGGTTGCATTGAAAGCGTCACAGCTATTAGCTCTGTAATTGTTATTACTTCTGGCTTTGAGATGTTTCCGCTTTAATTACTTCGTGAAACAGCAAACTTGAACAGCTCAAAAATTTATTGTTACCATAGAAACGCTGCTATCAGCATAAGAGTACAAAACCGGACTATGCTTTAATAGTTCATTACGATACAAGTGCGAAAAAATAAAGTTTTAAAGGGGGTGTTTTAAATAGACACGAGTTACAAATTTCCTTTCCGCAGGTGTATCGTATGACGTTTTTCAGTACAGATGGCTCTCTGGAGTTTCGGTTTGACAAAAAATGAACCACTTATCTCACTAGTGCGTAGAAAAATCACCATCTGTACTGATAAATAATTAGTGAACCGGGTTACTCGCGTAATTTAAGTCAATGATTACAGGACTTTTGCTCCGACCCATTCAGAGAATCCTCATCAAGGAGTACCCCCCGCATTGTAACATGTTATGAACTTTATCTTACTGTTGATGTCTCTATCCACTTATACAGTGTGACATTTGGGTCGTATAGCAAGAGTGAACAGGGTACTAGGGATGGTCATACTGAACAACTTTCACTGTGGAGGCAATCATGAAATCGTGAAAAAAAACTCAAAATTTTGGTAAAGGGTCATTTGCAGAAAAAGTGTACCTTTTAATTTTTATATGCGATCATGGACTGTAATACGCCATTTTACTCGGCATCGTGCGTACTTTTCAGTTATGAAACAAAAAAAGTATGTCTCTAATGTCACGAAAATAAGTATGAAAATTGAGATTTCTCATTCGCACTTTAGTTACTCCCATACTCTCAATTTTTTATCAGTTCAGATTTTTTTTTTCAGTTTCGTTACATATCGTTTCATAAATTTTGTATGGAAGTAACTAAACTGAGTAATCTCAATTTACATACATATTTTTGTGGCATTAGAGACATACTTTTTTGTTTCATAACTGAAAATTCGCACGATGCTGAGTAAAATAAAGTATTAAAGTCCATGATCGCATAAAAAAATTAACAGGTACACTTTTTCTGCACTTGACCCTAAATTGATATTAACTGTTAATAAGGGCTTAATTAACTCATAATTAGGAGATTTTTTCGCGATTCCTTGGTTATCTCTGTAGTGAAAGTTGCTCAGCGTGACCATAATATCCTGTTTATTGCTTCACGACCCCAATGCACCCTGTATTGTGTTGTTTAGTAAAAACATTACTTGTACTTACGTAGTCATACTAACTATTCAGGTGGTGGCTTGCGGACTCCGGCGCATCTGTAATACCACGGACTACGTTAGCGAATCGTTCGAAAGTCGGTCCGCGGGGTTGCAATTCTTCTAGTTTAATAAGTGAGGGCCCAATACACAGAGCCCTGCAGTACACCATGGAAGATTTTAAGATTGGGTCGTAGTTTATAAAATTTTGAATGAAATTTGTATTTAAAGTGATAATATAAATATAATTGCAGGATGCTACTAAAATAAAATAGCTCCTATACATTGCGATAGCAATGTATATTCAGAACATCCGTATCGAATGCCTTAGTTAGATCCAAAGACACTGATATCTGGAGGATTGAAGGAAAGCTTGATACTGAATGAATATTTATTGTCAAAAAGAACAAGAATAAGTAAATAGTATCTATATTAGAATTGAAGACTTTGCAACCACGCTACACCGTTATCAATTATGAATTCGCTTCGCTTGAAGAAAAGAGAAATTTTGCAACTGAAAATGATATTGCCAATTTGCAAGGGAAAGAGAACACCAGAGGTGCGAAAAACACATTCGCATGGCGGCAGAGTCGCAAGCCACAACCTAAAACAATTGTTAAAACAACATAAATCCAATTTTAATATAATTTGAACATCCACTGATGAGGACAACCTGAAAAGCTTATCTAAAATAATGATGAAAAATTACGAATACCTTACGAATACCTTGTTTACATGTATTATACGATAAAAAACACGTAAGCCACTCGCCACACTAAAATGCCTTTCAAAAACGGTCTTGAAAATTCGTTGACAAGTGTCACTCCCTGTTCAATACATCACGCTAATGAATAAGATCTAGATTTAATAGTATTTACACAAAATTGATACATACATTTTGAGTTAATATTGGATTTAAACTTTCATGAGACATAATACAGGGTGAACTGAACAATATGAAGTGTTACCAAGTAGATTTTGTTAAGTCTGGTGTCGAAGTAATAGCGGCTTATTTTCGAAAATATTATGTTTTGGACACCGCATTGAAGTCTTAGGCACGCAAACATTTGGGTTGTAAACCGCAAAGACAAGAACGAGACTGACCTTCGACTTACGAAACTCGTAAGAACCAAAAATGGCCGAAAACCGAATTTCACGTGTCATTTCCCCAGTGTAGTGAGTTTCGGACTGTTTATCTGGTGCATTTTGAAGAGAAAGGTGAGAGCAATTAAACATGCTAGTATAAATGCAATGAAGAAAGCGATCGTATTTCACTTGCACATACCACTACCACTGGGCCACAAACGTGCTGCGAGCAAATATTTTTTTACCATTTGAAAACCATAGTCATGGCAAAAGGTAGTCATATTGACTAAAAGTAAATTTAATCACAAAATGTAATACCTATATTTCCCTTGTTTTTTCTTACTCATAGCAATAAATTGTTGCAACTAAAAAATAGCAGTCCTTTGAAATTGGTAACACTTCATATCGCTCACCCTGTAACTAATGTAAATAATATAATTAAACGATTAAATTCACGTATATACGCATGCGAGTCAGGCGTGAACGCGGGCTCAGTGCTTGATAATGGAGACCTAGGCTCTCCGAGACATGTCGTAGTGACTAAATACACGTGAGTTTAACCGTTTAATTACATTTAGAGTTAATACTGTTTTGGCAGTAGGTGAGCGATACATCATCAGTATCATCATCATCACTTAGACTTGTATTTTAGTGGAGACCAAAATGTTTGTATTATTATTTGGTGTTATTTTATAAGTTCGCCGTTTACTGTTAAGATAATGATAAGAGACCGGATTGTACAGTGACAGTCAAAAATAATGATGCGCACAAATTGCTAAATATACGTATACAGCACGACTAGCCAAGATGGCATCCTGCAATTTTATATGATAAGCGATAAGTCACGTGACCACAATAATGTATGGAAATGGTCACGTGACCTTTCGTTCGAATCTGTCATTCTCATATATTTATTTATGATCGCATAACCTAGCCTACAAAGCCTTTATTGAGTTTATTGAAGGACTAGGATTTTGAAAGATTTGGGACATTCCTCTTGGAATTACGACAAGTCATTTTACTGGGAACTTTGTAAGTCCAGGTAGGTTATAACGGTAGTAAATAGCGTCGGTGCCAGCTGACATCATAAAATCTGGACTTCCAAACAAATTGTAAAACACGCGTGCCAGTAATATTTGTAACATGTGTTGCTAGGGGACTCTCGTCTGGAAAATCATGTAAATGTATTGTTTTATTATGAATTTTATGTTTTGCGTAGTAAAATCAAAATAAAGTCTAAAATCTGAAGTATAGATAAACCTGTGGGGAAAGGAACGGTCTCTATTTGTATTAAACAATTTGTAATATTTTTTGTCAGCCTCCGTAGTCTAACTAGTTGGTAGTGGCCCTGCCTGTGCGTACTAAGCTGGAGGTTCCGGGTTCGAATCCCGGCGAGGGCACTATTTGTGTATTTATTTATCACAAATATTTGTATCAATATGTATGTATCTATTTAATTATAATATACGTATAGTCGCTTGGTGCCCACATCACAAGCCTTAATTGAGCTTACCGTGGGACTAGGTCGATTTGTGTAAGATGTCCCAAGATATTTATTTACTGAATCCCTCCTTAAGGTTGGGCGGGTTGCGCTAATCCGTCTAGTAAAATGTGTATGTGAAGTTTCATGGTAATCTGCTGGGTAATGTTGATGTATTTAGGTAACCAAACAAGGGAAATATCTATTAAAAATGAAACTGTAAAAGTAGATGTAAAAAAATTACACCCACTTTTAGGGTTCCGTAGTCAACTAGGAACCCTTATGGTTTCGCGATGTCTGTCTGTCCGTCTGTCTCCCTGTCCGCAGCATCCAGAAATTTGCTGTTTGTTACAGGTATACATATTAATAACCCAGACAAAGCGGTAGACTAAAATATATAGAAAATATTTGATAATCTCGTAAAGTGGGCATGCTTTTTTTATTTTGCTGGAATCCTATAGTGGGAGGTATTGTTGAATAGGTCTTTAAAAAATAAGAAAAGGGTCCCAAAAGAAAGAAATTAAATCATTTTATAGATTTTTCCTATTTAGTTAGTCGGTAACAAAGGAGGAAATCTGGAAAAAATAAAAAAAATATGGGTACTTTTTTCTTTTGGGATCAAAAGAACTCGTGATTCTGAGTAAATTTACCAAAAATCACACATAAATTAAAAATTATGAAAATGGATAAAATAAAAAGAAATGCTCAGCAGCGTTCATCATAAGTGGACACACTACTGCGATTCCCTACCCACTTTCCCTGCGATTATGGACACCTCCTAATGCGTCGATACGCATAGACAATTGGAGAGTATGTCCAGCATAGGACAGAGGCATGTATGACGAAATGCCAGCAAAAACAAAATGTGATAACGCCATAAACCCAATCCCAGTGACCCAGATCGCTCGTTGATCACCGAATCCGTTACATTTTGATTAACGCGCCGTTTATGCGCCGGCGCATAATAAAAAATGGCGAAACTAAACCCAGTACACTATTATTAGAGGCGCGTCACGGACAATACCTGTCAGGAGACGTTTTTACGTGGCACAGATGTACAGAATACGAGACTGTGTGACGAAATATTGGCGTACTAGTATAGTTGCAAAGAGACCGTCATTTTCAATAACTGATCGACATTTATTATAAATGACCGGTCATTAATGACATCCAAGGTGTACAGCTTGAATTAAAGCAATAAAAAAATCTGAATATTAAGACGGAATATTAACGTCAATATTAGTTAAAATATTTAGTAACAAAAAAAAATTATACTGCTGTAACTACTGCCCATTTTTATCACTTTATTAACGGAAACCATACCCAATGAATATCATTAATCTATAATAAATATCGGTCAATTATTGAAAATGGCGGTCATATTGCAACACTTATTATAGACGTTAATTTCTTGTTTGAGTATTTAGATTTTTTTATTGCTCTAAGTCAAACCGTACTCCTTGGACGTCATTTATGATCGGTCATTTATAATAAATGTCGGTCAGTTATTAAATATTACGGTTACTTTGCAACTCTACGTACTAGCAACTCGTCCCGGATTCGCGTAGGCACTTTATTGATACTAAAACCTTCTTGAATCATTATATGGATTATGAAAACTTCAAATGATTTAGGCTACTAATGTCGGTATGGGAAAATGTCCAAATGAAGAGACCACGGGAATAACATGTCTAGTCAATTCAAAACACAGAAGGAAAAACCACCTTACTTTTAACAGAATAAGGTGTGAATTTGCCTTGATTTTTTAAAGTATTGGTCATGTTTTTTCCGTGGACCCTTCAAATGCTAAATAATGCCGAGAAATAAAAACGTTGAAAAAGCCATTTTGCAAATTAATTACTTCCGTCGTTTTTTCAACTAAACTCCATTCCGATATTTACTGCACCATGCTGCATTATAACTTATAGGTGGGTTGCAAAAACACTGTACAAAATGAAAGGTCATTAAAATAAAACTTAACGTTATAATTATTGAATTACGAAGTAAAGTTTTGGCGCTGAAAAAGTGCGAAAAATTCATTTTTTTATGAGCGATCAACAATACGATCCTATATCTTTTGAATTTGCCTCCTTTTACTACTTCTGAAGGTTGTTGCACAGAGTATATCACATAGTTTGCATGACTCGTAACAGTCGTAACACAACCGATACGATTGTGATTTTTGTTCTGTTTAAGGCCTTATCTATGTACAAAGTTTTTGCAATGGACCCTGATACCTAATGTCTGGCCACGGAACCTAGAAAAACGCGGTCAATTTAAAAAAAAACATCAAAAGAGCATCATGCTGCATTACGACTTAAACATATAAGGAAAAACTTAAAATCTACGACTCACCTGAAAAAACAGGCAGAAGCACACCCATTGGTAGTACTTATAAATCTTCCTGTCACTCATATCTTCCTTCCCCTTCTCTCTGCTGTTCCCGATCCCAGGGTAAGGAACCTCCACTCCCACTTTCTTATTGAAGAAACTCTTCAACGTATACGTGGAATGGATCCAACAGTAGGTGTTTAAAACGTCTTCAGGTATATCTTTCGTGTGAATGCAGTCTATAGGATTACCGACGTATTGTCTAGTCGTCACTATCAAACTAAAGGATATAAGCAGGATAACAGTTATAGAGTAATGGAGCCTAAAAACTGGCGAGTCAATGTGGACATAGTTCACTTTTATGAGATTCTTTAGCCCTCGAAACACGTCTAACATCTTAAATGGTTAGACGATAGTTTATCATTATTAGCACTGCGTTTTTCTTCGTTTCATTGTCGACTCGTTGGGTTACATCGGATAGTCACTTGTCGATTCGTGGGTTAGTCCATCGGTTTTTAGTTTACAATGGTAGCTCATTTCACTGGCTATTTTTTTAACTCAGTATGGGAAGCTCGGTGTTGCTGGCTGGATACTATAAGACATAACATTGACTGGTGGAATAGATTTGGAGCTGGATATCGGTTCAAATCGAGATGAGGGCACCTATTTGCGTTTTAATTACAAAATTGTTATTCCTTGGACATGGATCTTTGTGTACTTCAGTATATATACTCGTAGTATATACGTATATATTTACAGCTAAAATATAGAAAAAACATATAAAAGTAGTGTATAGGTATTAAACCTTTACAGTCTATTTCACATGACGAAGGAGGCTGGCATGGTATTAAATTCAACTTTAGAATGCTTGCCGTCTCTGTCATGTAGAAGAATCGAGATGGGGTGAGCAGTAAAAGGTGGACAGGCTTCACGTGAAGATCTATAAATGTATTGTTATAATATAGAAAAGAAAAGATTATATAAAAAAAATATCGAGGAAGTGCAATCGTTTGATTGTTCTCTGAAGTAGGTAAAAAAAAAAGTTTTGTGTCATTATGTTTAATAAATTATTTATTTCTAAATTTTATTAATCCAGGAAGTACAGCAGTTCTATGAAACGTAGCTCCTGCGTCTAGCTTTCTGTTCATATATAAAAATAAGTTTAGGCAACGTTTACTTTCTGTTCATGGCGGTGATAATGATAATTCACAATTTAATCTAAATGAGATAGACCCGAAACGCAGCTCTGACGCTAGAAGACAAAACACTTGCATAAACCCACACACAATAATACAGCAAAGGTCGAACTGAAAATGATATTTGTATTTTAAGCAGATATATATTTTTAACTTCACAATACAAGTTGGCTCAAGGTTTATTTAGTAGCAATCAATTTTAATACAAATGACATTAAAATTTCTTGGAACATAAACGGGGCTTAGTCTAATTTTATGTCGTCTTTGTATTTTAAACGTTCAATGAATCAACTCTAATAGTTTTAGAGAAATTCTTTATATTTGTTCATTTTTAACGCTTTTAGCGGTGTTACCAACATCATCAGTCTTTTTAGTCCACATACATAAGTCGCTCCTAGAGCAATTACTTAGATATAAAAAAATATACACTTCTGCAGATGATAAAATACACTGCTGTTTACGAGTATCGAGTATGTATACCAAATTGAAAATTTCTAGTACAGTCACGTCTAATAATATGTATACATTTCGGAACGTATAACAAAGGCATAGGTATCAAAATCGTATAGTATAATATGTACTATATACTATACGATTAACCGACCGTACTAACGGCCACTGAGCTATGCAGCGGACAGACAGACGGACATGGTAAATTATAAGGGTTCTTAATTTACTACGGAACTCTAAAAAACAGTCGAATTGAATACCCCCTGTTTTTGAAAGTCTGTCGGAAATAAATATAGGTACCCAAAAGTCGTCTTTGTATACCAGGGGCTCATTTCTCAAAAGCTTGTAACTTGTAATACAAGCGCTAGTCCATGGGCCTATTCATCAAAAGCTTGTAACTTGTAATATAAGCGGAAGTCCTTATCTAATTAATGGGCCCCTGGGGCCCGTTTCTCGAACGCTTGTAACTTGTAATACAAGTGGAAGTCTCTTTTTAACACTATTAATTAGATAAGTACTTCCGCTTGTATTACAAGTTACCTACAAGCTTTCGAGAAATAGGCCCCTGGACTTCCGCTTGTATTACAAGTTACAAGATTTCGAGAAATAGGCCCAATATCTAAACGTTTTGGTAAAGTTTTGCACTAGTTACGTCGCATGAACTCCAACGGTTCAAACACTACAGACCAAATTGTCCCAATCATTCCATTCACGGAAATGTCCTTTCCTCCACTCTAAATACGGGCGTTTTTCCCATAAAGCGCCTCAGATACGACGTCGCGTAAGTACACCGGCGAAATACGCACAGAGAGCGACATAGTTCTAATTCGGTGTGAGTTAATGAGCTACTTAGTGCCCTGTCACGCGCTATTTCTGTCAAACTGACAGATCTGGCACTAGGCGCGGCGTGGCGCGTGTCTGATTTGTCGAGCGTGCTTCATTTGTTTTAGCGTTTGATGGGGCATTTGTAAAAATTACGCCTCTATCAGGGCATTTTCACTTCTAGGGACACCCAATTAGCTTAACTCTCACAAAAAAAGTTAACTTCGATGTCAGCTTTGTGACGACAATTAAGCATTAAATATTCACACAAATATTTTTTTATCATATAATCCAGAAAGAATACGCGTATATGAAATATAAAAACACGAAAAAGTGGATTTACGTAAATATTTCATGCTTAATTGTCGTTACAAAGCTGACTTCGAAGTTAACTTTTTTGTGAGAGTTAAGCTAATTGGGTGTCCCTAGAAGTGAAAATGCCCATCAATGCCTATGGCACTGGCTACGAACAAATAAAACATGGAAGCCGCACGCCATACTAAATTGCCTTTCAAAAACGGTCCTGAATTTTTGTTGACAAATGTCACCCCTCTTCAATGCATCACGGTAATGAATTTCAATATCAACCTATAAAAACATAAACCGCCATTTAAAAATAGTTGTGATTGGTCCATCAAAGTTTTGATTGGCTATATTCTACAAACATTTGTCAAAGATGTTGCGCCGAAATATGCGCGGTGTTAAGAAAAGCGCTATGTCCTGCCCATCTTGGCACAATTGAACAATTGTGTTTGGGGGCATTTTTGAGCTGGCGTTAGACGTCCATGTTATATATGGTCGCAGGGCACTGGTCTCACCGCGAGCTACTAAGCTATGAACTATGGGCTATAAACACGAACAAAAGATACGCACTCCCGTGTAAATAAAAGAGACACGGCGATACTCGCCAGGCGGTGACAGCTGATAGCTGGGCGAGTATATCCGTGTATTTTATTTACACGGGAGTGCGTATCTTTTGTTCGTGTTTATAGCCCATAACTAGTTCATAGCTTAGTAGCTCGCGGTGAGACCAGTGCCTATAGGATAGCCAATAGGATAGGTGATTTTTTTTAACACCCCCACTGCAGCAATTAGCTTAACTCGTAATTAACCGTACATTGTAAGGGGTCGAAAGACCCCCTACCGCATTGAACGTGCTAAAGAGTTTTTTTTTAAATGCTTAGTATATGTAACGAGGTACGCTATTGGAGTTGGAGTAGTAAGCTGGAAGCGAGTAGAGTCGCACAGAATTGTTTTAGAATGTACATTTAAATAAATAATAATTGTCATTGGATATTATTAGACATTTCGATCGTATATCGTAGTAATAATGAAGATTGACGCACATGTGCGTTGGTGGCAGTGAATACGATATTCTTAGACAAATCAATCTAGTCCCACGGTAAGCTCAATTTAGTGTAGATACATGTTTTGTAACATTTTTTTTTATATTTATTATTATAGTATAAATAGTATAATGTTTCAAGTTTTTTGAAACGGGAAGTGATTTCATTTAACACGTTCAATGCGGGAAGGGGTCTTTCGGCCCCATAAGTAACGAGTTAAGCTAATTGCCGCAGCGCCATCGCTAAATTTCGTTTTTTTTTTTTTAAATTTTTCGTTCTTTGTAAAATCTTAGCCATTCATCTAGTGCACATTAATCTGGTGCAATGTCGAGAACTGGATCACCGTAATGCCATTAGATATACAGTGTGTTTTTTTAAGTAAGACAGTATGGGGAAATCGGAAACTATAGAACATACAGAGAAGCTGTCTAAGGAGACATTAGGTATTTTTTGGAGAAAATAATTTTGGCATACCTAGTCAAACTTTTGGTCAAGTGTGAGTTGTACCTAAAAATTAAAAATGTTGATAATTTTTTTGTCGCAAATCGACGTCATTTCATGCGTAGACAATTTTATTGTATCGGATGAAAAAATCTGAACAGCAGAAGTTAGTCAAATTTAAGAAAACCATTTATCTTTCTTCTTTAATTATTTTAATGTGTTCAGACCACGGACCTTGTAAAGTGTTCGAAATGTCGGGATGAAGTTAAATTCAATGAATATACGTGAGTTTATCCGTTTCCCAGTTTTATTTCCTACTGTCCCACTTAAAAATCACTCTGTATGGGAGCGGCCATGGTTATCAAAAATAGGTACCCGAACAAGCACTCTAACGCCATGACAATAGAAGCTCGCTCATATATTTGTGAGCACATTGTCCACCGATATATCTGGGTGCTTCAGACAAGTTGCCAATCGCTAACGCTTAATCGTCAACCGCAAACGAAAGGCAGCTAACTGTCTTTGTCGCACTAATATGAAAGAGCGACAGAGAGGGAAAACTACGATTGGGCGAATTTGGCTGTACGGTCGGCTCCAATAATATGTATACGGTTTTGATTCTTATGCCATTGACATACGTTCCGAAAGGTATACATATTATTAGACGTGACTGTACAAATAGGTAAACTGAGAACTTTATAGAGCGGTTATTACTCACCTCAATATTTGTTGTATTTAGACATTTATCGTAAACGAACCGACGGAAGATGTATATTTCTTTCTACAGTTTTAATTGTATGACTCATTGTATACGAGTACAAAGTGTAAGGTGTTCTTAAGGGGAGTTATGTGTGAAAACGTGTTTTCATCGAGACAGGAAAATAGTTGTTTCTTACCGCTTATTCGAATATGGGTCATTTCTTCCCTGTTAGGAGGGAACAAAGTGGCTCCTTTCTGTACTAGGACTTAATTAAACATAAAATTAAATATAGGAAATTAAACAGTTTGTTCATAATTGATTACATTTTTTTCAGTATAGATTATTTGCTTAAATATGAAATATACAGGGTGCCCGTGAGGAAAGGGAAAAATTTTAACAGCATATTCCTGAGACTAAAAGAAGTAAAAAGTGTTAAGTGAGTTTTGATCAAATCTGCAAAAAAAAAAAAAATTTTTATGTTTTGAATGCATAAGTACACAAAAAAAGAATTTTATTAATGAAACTATCGTAAAAAATGCACTTTAAACGTTTTTTTTTTTCATTTGCTAGGTAATTAAAGATTTTTTTTGTTTATTTGATGTCTGTCACTTAAGTGTGACAAGACTAAGACAACATGGTAACAAAATCGTTTCCTAAAATGCTTTAAACGTAGCGTAACGGGCTAAATCGGTTTTAGGAAAAAAACAAATTTTCTCTTAAAATAGACTCAATCCAGAAAACTTCATATGACATTTTTAACATCAAATTTGGTCAGAAATCCGCTGTTGATTTTTTTCCCCTTCCTCATGGGCACCGTGTATAATATATTTTTTATTTTTCTCATAGGTGTGAAAAGCAGTATGTGTCACACGGTACCTATCAAAATTATTTTCGTCGTGGGCGTTAACGCTTGAATCGCTCAACGGTCTTTCTTTGTATGTATGATTACTTTATTTATTTAGAAATCATATGCATTTACGGTAGTTTATATATTCTGTGCTTACGAGAGAATAAGAATTATTAACATAGTATGTAAAATTAATAAGTTGGAATGATCAGAAACATCCGATAAACAATAAACTTGTTTTAAAACTGTTACTTGTTAAACAATAAAATATGTATATTATGTGGAACAACAAAAAAAAAAAAATTTAAACTGAGGATATGGGTTCAAATCCTAAAATTTTAATCAAGAAAATGTCTTTAATTATTTTTTTTATATCATTTAGATTAAAAACACACACAGAATTAAATATTCCGCTCCTTTTCATGGACCTCATATGATAATACGTAAACCGTAATTTATGAGTATGTTAGATACCTTTTCCTAACCAGTGCGGAAAAGTAAACTTCGTAAAAATATGTCTGTTAATGTTTAATGCTTAGTTGTCGTTACAAAGCTGACATCGAAGTTAACTTTTTTGTGAGAGTTAAGCTAATTGGGCGTCCCTAGAAGTGAAAATGCCCGTAAAAACTTATTTTTAACTCGGGGGATTGGTGCCCTCGTTTCACTCGGGCTCCGACTTTCACCCTCGACGAAAAAAAATTTTTCACTTGTATCGGAATGTACTATTACTTGTGAAGAAGTTGTTTAAGATAATTTCATGTAGCTGTTATCCAGCCGTCAGTGGGCACCGGCTGCCGAGAACGTCTAAAGCGCTCGGAAGTGATGTCCCGAGGGACTCCTGCTTGCATTTTAACGTAGACGGTGTTTCAGACTTTAGATAAATAAAATATAAATATAGCTCGATAAATAAAACTTGGCAGTGAACGCGTTACCAATTTGTAATCTTTAGGTAATACTAATTAGGTACACTTGTGAAAAATAACTAAAACATTTGAAAAGTCTATTGGTGTTGAAATTCGAAATAAAAGATGACATTGTTGTTACTAATCCTAATTTTATTTTATTCGGTTAGGTTGAAAAAAATTACATAATTAAAAGCCAAGATCAGTCACAATTAAAGAAGTTTACGTTATATTTTTAAATTTTGTGTAACAACTTTGGCGCTGAAAAGGGGCGAAACAATTCAAATTTTCTTTAAATAATCTACATACAATGCGAACCTATAATCTTTTAAATTTGCCCCCTTTTACTACTGCCGAAGGTTGTAGGACAGAGTATACCACATAGTTTCTATGACTAACTTTCGTAATACAACTGACGCAATCGTGATTTTTGTTTTGATAAAAGCCTTAATCGTACACAAAATTGTACACAGACTAATAAACAAATGATAATAATAATCATCATCATTATCTTAGCCATAAGAGGTCCACTGCTGAACATAGGCCTCCCCTCTGGACCTCCACAATTACCGGTTAGATGCGACCTGCATCCGGCGTGTCCCGACGACCTTCATAAGGTCGTCTGTCCATCTTGTGGGTGGACGTCCTACGCTGCGTTTGCCCAGCCGTGGTCTCCACTCGAGCACTTTTCGACCCCATCGACCATCTGCTCTGCGTGCAATGTGGCCTGCCCAATGCCACTTTAACTTGCTAATCCGGAGGGCTATGTCTACTGACAGACTTTAATAATAATACCTTTATGAAAAGAAGCCCTAGAAATATCAACTGAAACTCAACTACCCTAAAAAACGGAAATAGTTCCTAATTGGAACTAAAACATAAAAAATAATACAAACAACATCAAATAAATAAAGCCCCACCTGGTCTATACTTTTCACAAAAAAATACAAAAAACGACTGAACTCACTTTATAAATTCAAGCAAAACTGACCTTTAATGTATTAAAATATCTTTGGGCTACATTGATATTCGCTTGAGACGCGGATGGCAGTTAGGATGGCGCCAGAAGTAGGATCGTAATCGTTTTATGCCAGGAGCCGTTAAATGCGTCGTTAAACTCTTTTCATGTGCGTGCGCAGAGACATCTGCCGGCCATCATCATCATATCATCATGTTTTCACTCAGATCGGTAGATACATTACGAGTATACTGATCCGTAGAATCCGTAGATACATTACGAGTATGTTGCATAATTATTGTTGTTATGCAACTGTATTTATAGGAGGTGTATGTACGTTTTTAGTTTTGCCATGTTCGTCTGTCCGTCTGTCTGTCTGCAGCATAGCTTAGTGTCCGTAAGTACTAAGACATTTGCAATTTGATATGGTAGGTTTTTCGGTTACTGAGTGTCAAATGATTTTTTTAACTGAAATCATAGGTTTAGGATTTTGGTGGCACTTATTGAACATAGAGCAGTGGAGTCGATGTTACAAACATTTTTAACTTGAATAAATGATCAATTTATAAAATAATGACGAAATAGTGTTCATTTCAAGCTGGATTTATCAAGGAATTTAAATAAATAACATGAAATTTATTTTTGAAAAACTAGTAAAATATTAATTTTCAACTAAAAATGTTGCTATATAAGAAAATTTATATATTTAATTTTGAAGGTTCTAGTTCTCTCAAAGACCGTAACTATTATATGATAATCATAAGGTTTATTACAAAGAATGATTGAACTTCAATTCATAGGTAGGTAGTCAAATATTAAAGATGTAATTATTTAATACTTAAAATTGGCGAAACTCTGTTTGAAAGAATATATTTATTTATTATTTCTGATTAATTCATTATTCAATCAATCATAAAAAAAACAAACAACGACTCCACTGTTCTCTGTCCACCTAATGCCACCAAAATAACCTTAGAAATCATACAGGGGTATCGTTAAATAAGTCTTTTAAAAAGAGTTAGGGCTTCAAAGTAATTTTTGTTTTTAACGTTAATATTTTCGGAGATAACTAATCTTTGATCAGTGGGTCCGTAAATTAAAACATAATCGAGAATCAAGGCTATTAGATTACATTAAAAGAGAACTATTTTGAAAATTATCGTCCCAGCCATTTTAAGCACTTTTTTTCTAATGTATTGTTAACGATTTGTTTGAAAATTTCGGGATGTTTTGGTAATTTTTAATTCAGAGAAAATTTAAAAATACGTTAAATTTCCCATATACTGAAAAAAAAACGAAAATAATGCGTATCTGTTTCAAAACCTCGTAATCAATAAATAAAAACAAACCATGCATTTCCAAAAAAATCAGGTTTCTATTATAGGTTCGGTTTTAACAGCTCTATATTACATATTGTATCAAAATCTCTTTCTGACAAAGATTGCCTATCTCTATTTACATCTAATGTGCGAAAGAGGCGTCTATACTTCGTTCAAAAACTAACGCAAAAAGCAAACAGAGATGAAATTAACGCACATGTTAACTCGATTGGCCTTAAACTGCCGTTTTGCGAGTTAACTACATAATGAGCTTTAAACGTATTCAAATAAGGTTTTAATGTAAATGTTTGAAGACTGTTTTCAAGATATTATAGGCCTATTAACTTTTTATTCCGGTTCGCATAATGTTGGCTATATAATATATATCAAACAGTATGTGATTTTGCTCAATTGTATATTCTTATGTATACATATAAGGTTTCCCGAGTCACTAATAACTAGCATTCTTAGCCAAAATGCCATTCTACAATCGTATACGATAAGCGATAAACAATAAATGTATTAGAATGATAGATGGAACGAAAAGTCACGTGACCATTTCCATACATTATTATGGTCATGTGACTTATCGCTTATCGTATACGATTGCGGAATGCCATCTTGGCTAGGCATGCTGGCACACACCGTATATTCTTATACAAAAGGTAGATATCACACACCTACCCTTTGTATGAAAACAGTTTTTATCGTGATTTCAGAATCAGTAAAGATGCCAGATTTATTTTTAGCAGGTAATTGTTACTTAGTGAGTTCAGGTTGTCAACGGCCGAAATGATTTTCAGGGACAAGTCTCTCTTTAAACTAACCTCTAAATTATTACCCTCTTATTTTAGCGTGCGGTCGCAGGAGTCCGCTGGATGCGGGTCACACAGGACCGGTTATTATGGCAATCTTTGGGGGAGGCCTATGTTCAGCAGTGGACGTCTTTCGGCTGACATGATGATGATGATGATGAACCCTCTAAAGGTTCTCGAAAGGCGGCCACGTGCCGGAAGGCGCAGCGTGGACAGGCCCCCAGAAGGTGGTCTGATGACCTGGTGAAGGTCGCAGGAGTCCGCTGAATGCAGATGGCGCAGGACCGGTCATTGTGGCAATCTTTGTTCAGCAGTGGACGTCTTTCGGCTGATATGATGATGATCATGAACCCTCTCTGTCTCCCTATTTTTTTATGTGACGAAGGTAGTTAACTGAGCTTTCAACTCACCTGATAGAAAGTAGGAACTGAGGCCAATGGACATGATGACCAAAAAATCGCCTATGCGCTGCCTACCCTGAGGACAGATGGATTGCCTTCTATGCCAGTAATTACGAGTATACCGGCTATCTTACCCCCAAACCGAAACAGAGCTGTGCAAACACTGCCATTTAGCGGCAGGATAACGGGTGAGACGGTGGTAGCTATCCGGCGGACCCTGCACGAGGTCCTACCACTAGCAAAAGGTAACGTTCCAAATCGGACCGAGTCGAAATCGGATGCCATAAACAAGTAGTGACTAACAACCGAGTGCAGTGTACCGGCATTATTCGTTCGTGAACTCTATTCGCATTGTAATAAAGGTCATGAGTGGTCAGTCAACCTTCTTGGGGTATTCCTCTTTATCACCGAGAACACAATATTATTATTTAAAAAAAAATCTGTTTATTTGGGGAGAATAGATATAAAATGTTAAGTAAATGTACAGTTTTGAAAATACAGAATTATATACAACTATTATACGTTATGTAATGTGTTATATAATTCGAAATAAATGTTTTACATACATGCAGACATCATCAGCCTATCATAGTTCACTGCTGGACGTATGCCTCTCCTATTAACTATGCGTATAGACGCATTAGGAGGTAAATGCCCATAATCGCCACACTGGGCAAGCGGATTGGCGATCGCAGTAATGTGTCCACTATGATGACGCTGCTGCCCATCATCAATCTTTTATCAAATAATGGTCAGTGACACATCAATCCCTTACTCGACTCTTGCGACACCCGCACAAATGTATTCTTACTGCCGTCACCACACTGCCAAATAAATAAATGTTTCGTGTCGCCATATTACAAACATTTTTGCTAAGTGGTCGTTTTTGGAAAATATCACATCACTGATCGTCGCTATACTTAGTCAATCTTGGATCTCTAATTCGACAGCAATTAATGGAAATGTCACCTTTCTATTGCTCTAAATACGGTTACTTTTTAAATTATTGAATTTGTAATCTTTTTTCGCTGCCTATAGTCATTTAACACAAAAATTATGACGTTCAATTTAGTTTTCATTGAACCCTTATCTATGATACTTTCGAACTACCCAACTCGCTTTTGGTTGGACTACTGCACCTTATTCATTGGTAAAAAGAAGAACAACCCAGCGTTGTACCCAATACATCGCGCGCTATCGGGACCCGATCCGCGCACAGCCATAATACAAGCGACATTCGGTTTTGTCATGTAAATCGATGAGCAGTGGTAGGGTTTCGTAAGAACTGCGGTAGGGACGCGACGTCAACCGGATACCGGATACCGATACCGGAAGCTATTAAGGTTGTGTGGAAGTGTGCAGGTTATATTTGGACTCTCAAGGCGCTGAAATATACAGGGTGTTACAGGAGCCACTGAAAACCTTGAACGGGGTGATTTGGAATGTTGACAAGGAGTTGGAATGTTTGAGTAGATTTTTTGATGTTATTCTGTCGTAAATGTAAAAATAATGTTCCTATGTGAAATCAAGGACCATACCTGAATAAATTATTATTATTAATAGGTCACCTATGAAATGGCGTTTTGTATGAATAATTTTGGGAAGTCTATTTTTCATACAATCAATTTTATGTATAATTGTTTAAATAAAATCAAAATAAACGAAATATTGTCAGTTAGATACTTCTAACGGCCTGGCCACGACATTGGTCTAAAGCGACCGGCTTAGCGGAAAACGTATGGTGCTCCCTCTCGTACCCATATCGGCATCCCGCTCCAACTCATGGATTCGCGATTCAAAGCTGATTATTGAATATTTCTTAATCACTCATATGCTTTGTAATTTTCGTTGAGCTATGTTCCTATGTTAAGTAATGCTATTTTAGGCACGTAATGACAACGTTTCATTGCATTTTTGAGAAATAGTACCTACGTTACGATCAGAGATCGGACAAATGTGCGTCATTGTTAGCAATAATATGGACATAACTCCAAAGTTGATTAAATTAATAATTAAACGATTAAAATCTTGAAAATCGATTTCTTAACATTAAGGTGACTATTTATAAAGGTTTTCATAGTTACCAGTGTCAAATAGGTAATTTTCTGGAAATGATTACCTAATTGATTAATTTTTCAATCAACTTTGGAGTCATATCCATATTATTGCGAACAATGGCGCACATTTGTCCGATCTCTGGTTACGATTCAAGTGTGAAAAAATGAAGTTCGATACAAGTGGATATAAATTAAATCACGACCAAAGGGAGTGTTTTAAATCGACACGAGTTACTTTCCTTTTCGCCCGTGTATCGTACGACGTTTTTCAACACAGATAGCCCTCCAAACTTTCGACCCGACAGAAAATGCTCACTTCTCGCACTAGCGCGTAAAAAAACACCATCTGCAGGCTTAGCACATGATGGTGCGACAGTATGTCGCCGCGAGATAGGCTATCCGTCCCTCTTTTATTAATATCGTTAGTAAAAGACGGGAAGTGTATCTCGCGGCGACATACTGTCGCACCAATCATGTACTAAGTCTACAGTATTGAAAAATATTAACGGTCGCGTTTTGGCCATCACTAGCCAAGAAAGGAATACTTTAAAGTGTAACTCATATTGTCTGGTAAGACTGAGCTTAGTGAAAAACATAATCTTTAGCATTAGTCCGGGAAACATTACCCTGCGCGTTCACGGTGGTAAACAAGTAAACATATTTTAATTTTCAGTACAGATGGTGCTTTTTTTACGCTTTAGTTAGAGAAATGGTTCATTTTAAATCAGGTCGAAATCTTCGGAGGGCCATATACGAACAAACGTCGTACGGTACAAGTGCGAAAACGAAACCCCCCCCCCCAATCCCTACAGTCGTGCTTTAATTTATCTCCACTCGTTTCGAACTACATTTTTTTCGCACTTGAAGCGTAATGTACTATTGTAACACTGGTATGTAATAGTCTGGAAAATAGACCGGTAAGGTGAGCTTGAAGAAAAAGGAGGTACATTTGAAACCATAAGCGCTAGAAATGGATTACAAATAGAATTGAATTCTAAACAGTTTCTATACTGAAAATTAAATAAATAATAAATCTCTTGGGGCATCTTACACAAATCTACCTAGTCCCATGGTAAGCTCAATTAAGTCTTGTGTTGTGGGCACCGAGCAATGAAATGTATAATAAATATAATATACAAATGAATACTTATAGCCACAACCACGGATCAAATATTTGTGAAATAATGCCCTCGTCGGGATTTGAACCCGGAACCTTCAGCTTCGTAAAGTAGCCTTTATGTAATCTGTAGCCTAATTGGTAGTGACCCAGGCTACAGAGGTTGACAAAATGTTATATGAGCATTTAGATTACTTAAGCATATTCTGTCCTTTTTCGCTACCTAACTGAAATCAGCGGATATGAGCGTTTTCGTACTCGCATTCTCTTAAACCACGTGACGTAAGCAGTGTGTACATTTTATTGGCGAGTTTTAAATAAACATGGCTACCTGGTTTCCTACTCGCTTTGCGTCTGGTTTCAGTTATCTTTATTTGCCGCAGACACATTCGGGGGTAGACTACGCACTAGTTGTTTGTTAGGGTGGGATTACACATGTGAGTTCTTATTATTATTATTGATGTATTAATAATGTGAGTTCTTACGTAATATATTTTGAAACCGACGACATATTGTTATTTTTTACATACTATCACATAGCGGCTCTACACATTAGTCTGAATAGGTCTGTCTTGACTTAACTATAAACAAATATCATAGATAATCCACCTTCCGATGTCAAAGTCAAGTCAAAGTCAAATGATTATTTATTCAAATTGGAATAGCAACAAACTCTTTTAAATCAAATCAAAATAAAACTACTTGCGGTTCTAACCCTACACTACTGACCCCGAGAAGAACCGATAAGAAAGTTGGTGGGACTTATTTTTTCAAATAATCAAGGTATGTACAATTGTACATCTTACAACTAACATGCATTAAAAAAAGAACTAATACATAAAATTGATTTCAATAAATTGAGTTATAATAATAACAAGAGATGTAAAGTCTCTAAAAGTCCAATAAATCGACCTGTATGCCAGAGCAAGCTCAGTTAAGACTTTGGTTGGTACTACTCGTGACTGACGAAACTGAAGAAAAAAATACAAAGATAGACTATGACTCACATCACCTGGCTATATCAGTTCACTGCTATTAGGAGGCAAATGCCTCCACCAATCACCACGCTGGGCTAGTGGGTTGGCGATCGCAGTAGTGTGGCCACTATGATTCATGGTGCTGCTGCCCATCATCAATCTTCGATAAATAAATGGTCAGTGACACTCCGATCGCCAACCACGGGTTGAGGTGGTGACATATATATTCTTACTGCTGTCACCACACGGCAAAGACTATGACTGAGGGACTTATTTTTGTGAAATAATATATAAAAAAAGAATTAATATGAAAACAAAGAATAAACATTTATTTGTGACACAACACAATAAACAAATTAAATCACAAAAAGAACACGAATAGGAAATAATTAGTGCCAAAAAATGGTATCCAAATCAGAATATTACTAGGAACACAGTCCACTGGTCTTCCATTGGAGCCATTAATATTAATATCGTTGTCAATCTTTTATACAAGTCGACCTAGTCCCACAGTAAGCTCAATTAAGGCTTGATATGTAGATGCGACAATATTTATAATTTACCTACGGATCCCTAAATACACCAGACAAACACGACCAAGGAATAAAGAAAAACAAAATAATAGACCCAAATAGTTGACCGCATCAGGTGGCTTATGATGGTCCCGTTTTACATACTTGTTAGAACCTGATGGCAACAACGACAAACGATTAAACACGGTATAGTTCGTGAAATAGAAATTGGTAACTTTCTACCTACATTATAGTAAAAATTAACATTCAATTTATATTTCTCGAACTATACCATCATATGCTTACAGAACTGGAGCCTTCCAGGATTTGGGACATACGACATCTATCCAGAACATGTCCGCGCTATCTACATTCCCCCCGTAGTTGTATTTAGACCGCTTGAAGAGTCAACGACTCCTCTCGTATTTATCTCGAATAAGGTATGGCAACATTGGCATGTTTACTGCCGCATAAAAATATCGCCCTGTGTTGCCATAATTTAAAATAAAGCGAATCGAACATGGATTTCTGTTATACTAGTTTTTTTAGATCAACATTTTCTTGCGCTTTGAAGTGTGAATTATGAGTATCGTTTGGGATTTTGTTTTAGTCATTTAATTTTGATTTATAAGTGAGATGTTTTATAATGAGGATGGCAAGCGAGCATGAGATATCCGTCGTTTCTTCAAAGAAAACATTGATGTATTTAATTATTTTATACATGTTTGTTTCGTTTATAGTTTTGTGCTTGATATCTAGTTGTCATCACATTAGTTTTTCATCTATTGAAGATTGATAAATAAATAAATAGTAGATAAATGAATAAATATCTTGGGACATCTTACACAAATCAACCTAGTCCCACGGTAAGCCCAATTAAGGCTTGTGATTTGCGTACCAGGCGACGATATATATAATAGATAGATAGATACAGATACTTAAATACACATACAATTGTGATAAATAAATGCACAAATAATGCCCTCGCCGGGATTTGAACCCAGAACCTCTAGTTTCGTAAGCAGGGTCACTACCGACTAGGCTACGGAGGCTGATAATGATGATGGGCAGCGTCATCATAGCAATAGCTTCGAAATGGGAATAAAATCCCAGCAGGTATAGGTGAAAAACTTAATAAAGTCACCTGTTGTATGTGTGAGTGACGTGTTCGAATAGGCATTTGTTTTGTTTGTGTTACTAATTTCAAATATGTGTTCTCTATTCGAATACGTCACTCACACGTACAACAGGTGACTTTATTAAGTTTTTCACCTATAACTGGCTTTAAATCGGGATTTTACCTTTACCGATTTGTAACCACCAGCTACCAAATCCCGCTACGAAATGGGAAAGTTATTCCCATTTAATAGCTGGTTACCAGGCGGGATACCATACATATAGGTATTTCCCATTTGGTAGCCAGCTACCAAATATGGCTAATTTTGTTGCTCCAACTTTAAGTAAAGGTTATCTAAATGTACTTATTATGTCGTAAACTAACCCCCATCAAGATCTTCGCCCGCATTATACTTACAACCTGTATACACGTTGTAGTAACGTTTTTACCCTTTGCCTACTGAACCCAGGATACGTACTAAGCTATTTAAATGCTAGTATCGATTTCTTTGACACTCCAACGTTAATCCTTTTCGAGTACCTTGTTGAAGTAAAAGTACTTCACCAGAATTCTACAAGCACAGGTAAATATTTAAGCGATTAAAGGCTTTAGTACTATAGTAATATGCATTGTAATTGAATGAGGTTTTTTTTATGCTATAGGTGGTAAACGAACAGACGAATCGCCTGATGGAAAGCGATTAACGTCGTCCATGGAACCAGAGGCGTCGCAAATGCGTTGCCGGCCTTTAAGGTGGGAGTACGCTCTTTTCTTGAAGGTTTGAAGGTCGTATCGGTTTGGCAACACCACTTGCGACAGTTCGTTCCAAAGTTTAGCTGTGCGAGGCAGGAAGTTACGGGAAAAGAATACGGTTGAGGACTGCCAAAGATCTAAATGGTGAGAATGGAAATCTTTTATATAGTTTATCCATTCAATCGTTTTTAATATTAAAACCAAAATCACCTTGGACCAAAAATCTGTTCTACTTTTACCATTGCATTTTTATTTCCCTAACCGATTTAAGTCCCCAAATTGATTAAAAGTATGGAAAAAACGTAGAAGGGCATTTTCATCTTGGGGAGGCCGCCATATTAGATTAGTAATGACGTTTGTTAGCTAGTCATATATTGTCATCAGAACTCAAAGCGTGTGCAAAATTTCATCCTAATCGAAGACCGGGAAGTAGGTTACATTAAAATTCCAAGATTATGTTACGCTGTACCAATACTCGTCATCATAGCTTGAGTTGCATAAGATAAAATCAACTATTAGGGCATTTAAACGATGATAAATCTATGTGCCTTTAATGCTTCATTAACTATCCCAACTTCGAAATAATTAGCTTATATCTAAATTATTTGCATAATTAAAAGACAAGCTGACATTTATTAGGACATAGTGTTAATATTTTTAATGTCCCAATATGTGACATTCAAACTTGTACTGAGGACACTAAGGTGCCATCTATTAGGACTGCCGGCAAAAGCACCTGGCACTTACTGGTACAATGGAGTTGACTAAGAAAATTTGCAATTTTGAGAAATTTTGATATTGACACCCTATAAAATAAATACTATTTAACAAAACTCCTCTCCCAAACCACATGACAATACTTTATGTAGATTTATATGAGCAAAATATCGTGATTCAAATAAATATTCCCTGTTAACATGTTTAATTACGTATTGGTACTACCTTACTTAGTTGGGTCAAAATTCTTTTCGTTGTCGTAAAAGCGTGACAAAGTGGTATGAAACAAGACAGCGAAAAGAATTTTAACCCAGTTACAAGACTTAAAAGTGAAGCTAATAAAAACGATGATGAAGATGGAGAAGATAATAAAATAATAGCACCTAACAAAACAGGTTTCTTTTCAGACAAACCAGTCTTTACAATTGTAAACTTCCAAATGTTTATAAATTCATAATCGAAATAAGTGGAAGCCACATTCGAAACACAAACAACTCACGATCAAAAGATGCCGAAGCTATTTTGTAAACTTTTAAACTAACTCGGAATACATACAGTTGTGAGCGATTTAAATCGTCTGATCAATCAGTGTACTGTTAAGTGCAAAAATAAGTATCGAAAGAATCCGCTCATAAATATGTTACGACGTTCTTATTACACAGAATTTTGACACTGGGACATATTTTTGAGCATATTAGTGTACACCTTATTTTTGTCTTTGACTGTATAGTCATTTGATATAGATAGCGGCCAGGGTCACTAATATTTGGGTGCAAGTTGCCAATCATCATCTTCTTCATCAGCCTATGATAGTCCACTGCTGGACGTAGGCCTCTCCTATTAACCATGCGTATAAACGCTTTGGGAGGTAAATGCCTATAATCGCCACGCTGGGCAAGCGGATTGGTGATCGCAGTAATGTGTCCACTATGATGACGCTGCTGCCCATCATCAATCTTTTACCAAATAGTGGTCAGTGACACTTCAATCCCTTAGTCGACTCTTACGACACCTGGAGGAGTTGGGGTGGCGACAAATAAATAATAATAAATAAATAAAAAAATATCTTGGGACATCTTACACAAATCAACCTAGTCCCACGGTAAGCTCAATTAAGGCTTGTGTTGTGGGTAACAGGCGACGATATATATAATAGATAGATACGTATAGATACTTAAGATACATACACAGCCATGACCAAGGAACAAACATTTGTGATAAATAAATACACCAAAATTTTAGGACCGTTTTGAAATAGAAACATGGCGTTGCCATTTCCATGTTTTATTTGATCGTATTAACAGATGAAGGGAAAATAGAAGAACAACCTTTTGAACTTATGACCAGTATGACCTAAATATGCAAGTGCAGTGCGCTATGCAATGACGGGTCATAAACCTGCAGGTATTATTAATTTCACGGCATCGTTATGAGAAAATCGATCGTCTAACAACTCTTTCAATTCGTCTCGAATAAGTAAAATATTAGGTCATCATTAGCCTACTTTAGTTTGTTGGACATTGTCCTTCTATTACCTATTGCTAGGTTTACACGGGCTTGCATTCACTGTTCTATCCCCCTACTCCACGAAATTCGATCGTTACGCGAAACGTGATTCGTTTATTTCGTAGAGTGGGGGATAGAACAGCGAATGCTCTTTTGGTCTGCATGCACTTGCACCTTAAGAGAATGGTCAGTGACACTTCAGTTCCTTAGTCAACTCTTACGACCACGGGAAGTCTTGGGGGTGGTGACAAATGTATTCTTACTGCCGTCACCACACAGTGCATATTTAATTATAATCTGTCCAAAAATATGTCAGTAGAAAAAGGCAAAATTAAAAAAAAACATACACGTATAGAGTTGGCGTTCCGTAAAAAAAATACTGCCAGTAATTGTTGCATAGAGAATGTGCTAAGTAGACTGTTGGCATATTGGCGTAGTGTCATAGTCGTTCTATTTTCGAGTACGTTTATAAATACTACACTTCCTGTCAAACAAGACGGTCAGACGAGTATTTCCGGTCGGAAATGCCCCAGAGACGAGTTTCGCCGTCTGACTCAATGAGATATTTCTGCAAAACTATTGATATTCATAGTTATTTAAGCGTTTGGCAACATTTTCTTTTTGTATTCGTCAATTTTTGATAAGACCAAATTTCCACTTTAGATGTACTTAAATGAACAGGTTGCTTAGCCAAGTTGCCAATAGCTAACGCTCAGTAGCGTAGTTTTCCCTCTCTGTTACTCTTTCGCATTAGTGCGACGAAGACAGTTAGCTGCTTTTCGTTTACGATTGAAGTTTATGCGTTAGCGATTGGCAACTTGGCTAAGCGCCTAGTTGCCATCAGATATTCCAACGCGGCTAAGGTGTTCATAAATATCTGAGCAGCATGTCTAGCCAAGATGCCATTCGGCAATCGTATACGATAAGCGAACAGTAATAAATGTATGAGAATGACAGATTCGAACGAAAAGTCACAACCCTGATTGTACGGGACTTTGGAGGACTTTTTCGTGAAACGGGTCAAAATTCTTTTCGTTGTCTTATTTCGTGTCTCTAAAAAACGTGACACGGTTGTGATTTTTGTATGAGATGATGTTTTGTTTTCAATTTTTGTTATATATTAAAAGCTAGCGTGAATGAGAAATACAAGTGCACTGGATTTTTTTAATATACTGCGTTGAAACAGCAACTAAAAGCGTGACAGAGTGGTATGAAACAAGACAACGAAAATAATTTTGACCCTGCATCTAATGATGATTCTTGACTATACATCGATATTTTTCTAGCAGGAACGAGAGATTGACAAAATAGTATCATACTAATAGTACAATATAATATCGACAGTACTGTTATTGATAAGATAAAAAAATTGCCGTAGCTTAGAGATAAATTACACGAATGCAAATCATACTCAAAATGATACATATTTTTTTCATATCTTGTATTTAGTACCCATCAAAACTGAAAAGATTAATAAAATATACTCTAAAACCTATAGGGAATGATTAATATGAAATATAGGATATTTAGAACAAAGCCTAGATGGTTACCTGATTTTGCGGAGTTAGCATTTTTATGAGAACAGGATGAACTCATCGATAGCTGTTATGTCGATGTTTAATTTTGTCAAACTCTCGTTCTTGCTAGAAAAATATCGAGGTATATTCATGACTATGGTTGGCAAAGCTCAATAAGGATGCCCTGTGTTTAAAACCATGACCTTCTGCACGTACAACCCAGCTGCCAGATCTCAACAATGACAGTATAAAATAAATAACGAAGCGATCCTCAAAATGGCGAGTATCGTTTGAAGTCAAAAGACTGTGTCAAATAAATATAAGTTGGTTTACGACTCAGTTTCAGCAGAAATTTGGGCTTTCTTGTAAATATTACTTGTAATAAATCGAAGATCGTTGGAAAAAGTATGTGCCAATGTTGGTCAGGTTATCCTTTTCATTATATTTGAAAGTAAGCAAAAAATTTATTTCATAAAATACACTGGTGATAGAAAAAAATATCCAGACTAAAATTAAATAATAAAATTCTGTTGGGGTGTCTGTGGTTTTCAGTGAATGGTGAAACACGCTGTATATGGACGGATTCGAAGATGTTTCATATAGGATTCCTGCTCCGTTTTCGCATTCAAAGGCTCTGATATGCTTTCTGGTGCCTCTTATCCTTAAACAGCTCGTATAACAGATATTTGGACTTTAACTTTAAGCCAAAAAATTACTTGCGAGTATAGTTTTTCTCATTTTGTATTTAGTTTTGATGCTGTTCTTTTCAAGAAATTGTTGTACTCCGTCCCTATAGCCCCATCACATGAGATGATTAAAGGCTGATGATGATGGGATTTATTAGTGTAATCATGGATTACGGGGTTCTTTTAAGTTACACTTAAATATGACCTACAGATTTAGGAATCGGAGTAGGAAACGTAGGTCGAACATTTATTAAAGGTGCATTTATACCAAACGAGCATTCGCTCATTCTATCCCCCACTCAATTTCGTTTTGCGTAACGAACGAATTTCGTAGAGTGCGGGATAGAATGAGCGAATACTCGTTTGGTCTAAATACACCTTTATATTGATATGGCAGTTATATCATCTGTCTTTGAAATTACCTGTCAACGAACATTTAACTTGAGTGTATAGGTTTACATTGCGCGCCGAATATTACGTGCGGATAATTTTATTGCTCTTATTTCAAGTAAGAGTTATCTAAATGTACTCATTGTGTCCTAAACGAATCCCCGTCAAGAACTTCGCTCGTATTAGATTTACACCCTGTATACGGTGTGCGCGAGGTTATTAGTGACCCAGGAAACACCACACTGAAAAAAATATTTACCAAAGTGACTTAGGTTGGTAGTCACTTACAAGGAAACTTTGAAATATGTAACAAATCCTTGCTATCTTTACAAAAGTAAAAAGGTTGAAGTCGATACCAGAGTTCTGGTTGAATCAACAAAGAACATTGTACATTATACCAAAAAAGTGATGTAATCAACGAAAAACTGGTCTAATCAACCAAATCAATTTAGTAAAATGCCAACATAAAAAGTTTGGTAAAATAAAAATGTAATAGGACCCAATTAACCTGAATTTCATGTTAGAATTACGCAAGAGCTGATAAATCCAACTTAGCATTTTTTTCAGTGCATGTATAAGTTGGAATTCAGTACCTTGTACAATTTTCTGTAACAATACACTGAGAAGTATTTAAAACAGCGAAAGTAGAAGCCAAAGTAAGAGTAGGAAGTATAAAGTGATACAATCGAGTCATTCGGGCCCCGGCACATTTGGCGAGGCGCCCTTGGCCCGATTCGCTTTCCAGCTACTGATTGGGACAGTTTTACAACAACGTAGTTCTAAGAACAGTGGAAATAGCGGTGGGATGTGGTACCAGAAATATCTGAGCGGCCACGGTGCCCAAAAAAAAACTGTGTGTGCATAGCTACGAACAAATAAAACGTGGAAGCACGCCATACTGAATTGCCTTTCAAAAACGGTCCTGAATTTTACTTGACAAGTGTCACCCCCTCTTCAATGCATCACGGCAATGAATTAACCCTTAAATGCATAGTGATGTATATATGCATCATGTATTCTGGACTCTATTGACATTGACAGCATGTCAGAATTCAAATTTGAATAAGTTTTTGTCAAGGTCATGCATTTAAGGGTTAAAATGTCAACCTATGAAAATATAAACTGCCATTTAAAAATAGTTGTGATTGGTCTATCAAAGTTGTGATTTGCTATATTTTATAAGCATTTGTCAAAAGGTGCGGTTAAACTAAAAGAGCATTCGTTGTTCTAACCTCCCACTCTACGAAATTCGATCGGTACACAAAACGTGATTGGTTGATTTCTTAGAACGGGCGCTAGAACAGCGAATGCTCTTCTGGTTTAAACGCACCTAAAGATGTTGCGCCGAAATATGCGCGGTGTTAAGAAGAGCGCTATGTCCTGCCCATCTTGGCACAATTGAACAACTGTTTTTGAGGGCATTTTTGAACTGGCTTTATACGTCCATGTTATGTATCGTCGGCTGACAAGCAAAACTCACTATAATAAAAGCTGTCACTATTCTTAGACCTCGTATGTCGCTCTTTTGTCAAAACTGAGAAACGACTCTTTGTTACTTAGTCACTTTTGCTTGTCAACCGACGATATGGTCGCAGGCTTATGCTCAGCAGCCGTACAGTCAAGGGCAAAAATAAGTATCGAAAGAATCCGCTCATAAATATGTTACGGCGTTCTTATTACATAGAATTAGAGTGCACTGGGACATATTTTTGAACATTTTTGTGTACACCTTATTTTGTCTTTGTCTGTACCATAAGATGGAAAGTAAATGATGCGTTAGGATTTACTCGGTACGTAAAACATTTCTGTCGCGGTCGCACTGACATATTGGAGCGAGTGCGATGACCTATTATTCAACGATACTCCACACTATAGCATTACAGCAAAATAAACAAAATTCACTCCACTTTACGTGTGAGAGGTAACCGAAAAAAATATAAATAAATAAATTCATATCTTGGGACATCTTACACAAAATCGACCTAGTCCCACGGTAAGCTCAATTATGTCACTGGTCTCACCGCGAGCTACTAAAAGAGACCAGCTATCAGCTATCACCGCCGGGCGAGTATCGCCGTGTCTCTTTTATTTACATGGGAGTGCGTATCTTTTGTTCGTGTTTGTAGCCGATAGTTCATAGCTTAGTAGCTCGCGGTGAGATCAGTGCCTAAGCTATGAACTATGGGCTATAAACACGAACAAAAGATACGCACTCCCGCGTAAATAAAAGAGACACGGCGATACTCGCCCGGCGGTGATAGCTGATAGCTGGGCGAGTATCGCCGTGTTTCATTTATTTACCCGGGAGTGCGTATCTTTTATTCGTATTCGAATCGTTCGTATCGTATTCGAATACCTGATTCAAAAACCCTATCTACATTTTAATGGATATGTACAAGTACATGCCTGTGTATGTAATTGGTTTATTATCGTCATTTTCTTCCAGAAAGTTTACTTATTACAAGCAAGAAAGTGATTCACTTCCTCTGATTCAAGATCTTAAATCAATATTGACTCATTTCTGCTCATCGGAAGTGATAAATAGTTGGCTTGAGTTTGCCAGGAGATCATTCACTTCCGTGAAGAGGGTTATGGTTTACATGTGTGTTTTAGAATATATATTAAGGTAAGATGCTTTTCTGCGATCGTATACAATAAGCAATAAGTCACGTGGCTATAATATTGTATGGAAATGGTCACGTGACTTTTCGTACGAATCTGTCAGAATAAGATGTTATATTTTGTGCAACAATTCAAATTGTTTTATTTATTTTTTGAGTTGTATTTTTAGTAGTAACACTACTATGTATACATACATCATATAAATTAAAATATTAGATGTCAATGTCATATTACCAAAGAAAAAACCGCAGTCTCTCTTCACCAGAAACTCGTCTTAAGTAGGCAAGCTACAAAATGGAGTGTTTCGTCACTTTCGACACGCGGGGTGTCACCAGATGTATTGCAATAGTGGTGACAGTGGCGACTGTACTTACATACATCTGTCAACAGCAGTCTCCCGTTTGACAGTTTAAAGTGTTTCCGGCAAGTAACGACAGACCTTGTGGAGCTGGTGGTCCCGGGTTCGATTCCGGGAGGGATTGAGGATTTTCATAAAAATTATATGAAATGCTTAAGCAATATTAATTATATTTCATCACTAGGTTAGATTTATTATTGTTACGTTGAGTTCACAGTAGTTTATTTTTGCCACGCCGTGTGGTGACGGCAGAAAGAATACATTTTTCACCATCACCACCCCAACACCTCCTGCGGGTAAGAGTCGACTAAGGGATTGAAGTATCACTGACCATTCTACAAGATTGATGATGGGCAGCAGCATCATCATAGTAGACACATTACTGCGATCGCCAATCCGCTTGCCCAACGTGGCGATCATGGGCATTTACTTCCTAATGCGTCTATACGCATAAGGAAGTAAATAATCGCTAATAGGAGAGGCCTACGTCCAGCATTGGACTAACATAGGCTGTTTTATTTTCTGACGAACGGTATATGGGTGAATCAACATATTTCTGTACGTTATTGCCATGGTTATGGTCACCTGAGTCACGGTGGTTTTATGCAAAATTATGGAAACATGCATGTAGACCATGTTTGTAGGTGGCCCATTAAGAAAAAGGCTTATTTATTAACACAAAAAAAATGCATGTTTGCATAGTTTAAGTAGCATAATTTTGCATAAAGCCAGCGTGACTCAGGTGACCGTAACCAAGGCAATATCAAACAGAAAAAAACTTGATTTACCCATTATACAGTTCATCAGTCGAAATCAAAAAAATGTAAACAAAGATGGCTGACTTTCCACGGCATTTGACGTCTTCACCGATATAAACCTTTTTTTAGGTGCTGTTTTAAGTATTACATACTATCATATAATAGGTCAGTGCCCCTCAACGAAGTCCTGGATCCCCGCCTGTTCCTTACCGTAAACTGGGGTTACAATGATCAATTTTAAAGTTGAACCTTCAATATCTTCTAAAATTAGGCGTAAAAAATTCCAAAAATAAAATAGTAACTAAAACTTTTTGTTATCTTTCTCGGTGAAAAATCTCGGAAGTTATTATCAATGTGGGATTCTGTATTGCCTCAGAATAAAATGCGTGTCTTCGTTCAATTTATATTTATTTTCACACCAGCTTAATCGTTTTACGTTTTTCGCCTTTCACATCTTACACCAAGTTCGTTCGTTCTCCATTCAAATCGTTCTCCCGTCCCTCTCGCATCGTCTACCATCCTCTCACACATACGCTCCGTTTCACTCATATTTTTACGTTCCGATCCTACATCAATGTAACCCCAAAGTTCAAAGCTGCGACCATATATAACATGGACGTCTATGCCAGCTCAAAAATGCCCCCAAATACAAATGATCAATTGTGCCAACATGGGCAGGACATAGCGCTTTTTTCGGCGCAACATCTTTGACAAATGTTTATAGAATATAGCCAATCAAAACTTTGACGGACCAATCACAACTATTTTTAAATAGCGATTTAAGTATTTATAGGTTGATATTGAAATTCATTACCGTGATGCGTTGAAGATGGGGTGCCATTTGTCAACTAAAATTCAGGACCGTTTTTTAAAGTCAATTTGGTATGGTGTGCGGCTTCCATGTTTTATTTCTTCGTAGGTGGTACGTAATCGAAATCTCATCTATCATCTATCACACCTAAAGGTTACCAACATGTATCATCACCTTAAAATCCCTTTGAACCAAAACTGCTCTGAGTCATCTCACAATACCCGTGGATTGAAATAGCGCGAAAAATCTCAAGAACCAGTTAAAGACGTGTTTCACTGCCCGATTGTTTAAATGTTTATTTTATCGGACATAATAATCGTAACGAGGTTGGATATAATTTACTTATGCTTCGCGATGTGGGTCACCTTTAGCCGTACCATGCTGCCGCTACGTTACTGTATTGTAGATATACAAACGATACTCCTGGAGTATGTGTGGCTGCTCCCGCGTTTCCGCTACTGCAGCTGTGGCCAGGCATCCCACGAGGGTGGGACGGTCGTTGCACCGTCATTTGGGGACGGTGTTGAGAGGCTGTTGAAGGAAAATTTGCCATGGGCATGGCGAGAGAGAAAATGATTTTGGTGATGATGATAATGAAGAAGTGCTTAAAAGAGTGAATGAAAAAAAGAAGTTTGTTAAAGATAATAGAAAACAGAGGAGGGAAAATGTTTGGCCACCTTATACGACATGACGCTTTGATAAGAAGTTACATGAAACAAATAAAAGAGAAAGTAGTCGTTGTGTCGTACAAGGAGGCGGCTTTAGACAGAGTTAGATGGAGACAGCTACATTCATCAGTTACGCCGACAACTGTTTGGCTCTTAAATTAATGATGATGCGGTAAGGCAAGGCAAAGTCCGATCTGAGATCTGAAAAGGTAGACAGATGGAGAGAGGAGTCGGCGCGTCGCTAACGGCAGTGCTGGCTCGTCGTTGAGAGTCTGCTGCTAAGGAAGAGAGAGAATGGTGACCCAGCGGGGGCACCCGGGCAGGGCCCCGCTGGGTCGAGAGAGAGCTGCTGGTGTCAGCCGTCTGGCGGCTGGTGGAGCAACGCTAGGGAGAGATCCCGAGCGTTGTATGTAGCCGCTACGTTATCTACGCGCGTTTACCATACACTGTGATGTACATTGGCAATTTAAGGGTTAAAATGTCAAACCTTGACTTTAAATACATTTTAAGTTAAAATATTGTAATTTTTTGTATTGACGTCTGCCAACGTGTTTCACGAAATATGCCAAAGTCAAATGCTATGGATTTTTTTAGATTCTACTGAAGATTGATATAGAGTGACGGAAGTAAAATTCACATGAAAAATACCTGTATTAAAAAAAATGAGGAGACATTAAATAAAATAGCCGTCCTTAGTCCTTACTGACATAAAAAAATCGAGTAACAAGTACAAACCGGTACGCGATTCAGTATTTAGTGGCTCGCGTGAAAAAAGCGGTACAATGAATTAACCCAGTTGCGATCTATTTCTGGGCGGCGCACGCGCAAGCGGCATCTGGAGCGGCGCTCAAACTGTGCGAATAGGCGAAAAAAGTTTGGTACCGTAAACTGCTATGCTATTCTCTTATTCACGCATTTGATGCTGCGTTTGTCAACGAAATCGACGTCGAGACAGCCTTGTCTAAAATCCTAGCTGTTTTATTTGACATTAGAAATCGAAGCTGTGAGCGAGGTTGTGGGCGAGTTCGTCGCTGTTTTTCGTTAGAGAATACGAAGTTTGTACATTAAACGTCAAACTCTCGACGCAGTGTAAGTTCCAGCTCACGCCGCATTCGTCGCCGAGCTTTAGTGTCGTTTAAGTACATTAGTGAATACCATTTTTAGGCTCGACTGACACAGCGCTGACAGCAAGGCGGTTTCCTTAGTGCATAACACTGCTGGAGTTACTTTGAACTTTGGGGTTAGATTGATAAGAACTTCCGAGATTTTTTAAAAAGTTGATGTTACTATTTTATTTTTGGAATTTTTTACGCCAAATTTTAGAAGATATTGCAGTTTCAACTTTAAAATTGATCATTGTAACCCCAGTTTACGGTAAGGAATAGGCGCGAATCCAGGACTTCGTTGAGGGGCACTGCCCTATGATATGATAGTATTTCATACTTAAAACAGCACCTAGTCACACATAAGTCTAGTGTCAGGGGGGGGCAAGTGCCCCTATCCCCCCTGGACTCGCGCCTGGTAAGGAAACAGCACTAAACCCAAACTTTTTTTTATAGAATAAAAGGCATATGTGGTGACGGCAGTGAGAATACATTTGTCACCACCCCAACTCTTCCCGTGTCGTAAAGTCGACTAAGGGATTGAAGTGTCACTGACCATTATTTGATAAAAGATTGATGATGGGCAGCAGCGTCATCATAGTGGACACATTACTGCGATCGTCAATCCGCTTGCCCAGCGTAGCGATTATGGGCATTTACCTCCTAATGCGTCCATACGTATAGTCAAAAGGAGAGGCCTACGTTCAGCAGTGGACTAACACAGGCTGATGATGTAGGCATTTTACTTGTCATAGAATAAAATATCTACAAATACACACATACATTATTTTAATGTACCGCCTTTTTCAACTGCCAAAGGTTGTTTGCATCACTAACTTTCGTAACACAATTGAGGCGACCATAATTTTTCTTTTTTTAAAGGCCTTAACTATATAATTTTTTTATGTAACGGTTCAAATACGGATTCCGAAGAAAACAAATGCACGTGAAAGATATTAAAAGCGCTCCCACAGTTTGAGAACCGCGGACGCGTAGTATTAAGTATTGAAAACATCTCAACATTATTAAAATAGGTTTTCTTATTACTCCGGCACATTGACGTGATTCCTCATAAGTGGGCCGATCTGAAGATACTTAGGCTTGTATTAATAAACAACAGACAAATGTTGTACTGTAAGAGTATATTCTATAGGGTGTTTTTTTTTACATTTCCGTTAAATTGGACAGGTTACTTGCGACATTAATAGAAGTTGCCTGGTATTTCGTTTTCTCACATAATAATTGAAATGGCATGTGTGAGAGAACCTTAAGAATAAGATCTCAGGTGATTGACGGCACATGTCAAAATAAGTAACATTAGGATTTAATAAAGGTTGCAATACATTTGCTCAGTCATGAAACTTATTTTTTTAATAACACAATAATAGTAAGAGTTAATACACTAGTTTCTTAGATAAATTGGTTATTTTTGACCTAAATAAGCTTCCCTTTAATTTAACGGAAATCAATAAAAACGCAGTGTATAGTTGTACAAAACAACTGAAGTGTATGTAATACTGCTTTATAAGCCTTTCATGTTTAGGGTACCGGCGTGTCTCGTGCTCTCGTGTCTTCGCCTAGGATACCTATCTTCGCCTAGTGTAAAAAGTTGAACATTCCGCCTTAAATTTAGAATAGAGCGCACACAAAATTACTAAATAGAAATTTTGAAAAACATGTACTATGCTACGTGACAGCTTGCTCTAAAATAAGCCGGGAATTTCATCTTTTCACAGGCGAACATAGGTATCCTAGGCAAATACACGATATTCGACGGTAAGATACTCATTCTTTTGTCACGATAATTGGCTGTCCCTAAAAGTGAATCTACCCATTTACGTTGCGAATGCAGTGTAGGCAGACATCCCAAAAGGCCGGTCATATTGGCGATCATTGGGGGAGGCCTATGTCCAGCAGTTTTGGCTGAAATGATGATGATCATTATGAATGACTTTAAGAAATCCTAAGAGACTTAACTAGTTAACTATATGCACAAAAAATGCATTTTTAAACCTGAATCGACATTCTTTTTAGAAAAGTAGTGGAGCAGTAGGTCAAAGATGGAACAATAGTTACAATCGCCATCAGATATATCGTAGCGTCCAGAGCGCTCATAAATATCTAACCACGCCTCTATCGATATAGCAATAAAGGCGTGTTCAGATATTTTTGAATGCTCCGGACACAACGATATATCTAAAGGAAGGGACCGGAACCGGTATTTTACAAAAACCTCGAAATAGGCATATAATAATTATTTTAAAATGTTACATAGTCTTTATGTACTGCACAATATGCCATGTAATTTACAATATCATATTTTTAAATAACTCCATTAACTTACAATTTATATACCGAAGAACAAAAAAGAACGAAAAAAGAACCGTTCTTTTTGTATGAAGAAAATAACGGTTCCGGTCCCTGTCTGAAGACGCCTGTTAGTCTAAAATTGCAATATTGATAGTTTTATAAAAGGCCACAAAACCTTTGCAGTGCACTTTAAAAGTTCCAAGAAAATCCTTCCTTTGATGGCTTTTAAATACTTTTAACAGCGAAAACTTAAGACCTCTGGTAAAGGTGCATTCAGACCAAACGAGCATTCGCTATTCTATCCCCCACGCTACGAAATCAACGAATCACGTTTTGTGTAACAATCGATATTCGTAGAGTAGGGGGTTAGAATAGCGAATGCTCGTTTGGCCTGAATGCACCTTAAAATGGGCAGGGCTTCTAAGACCAGTAGCCGCCGTAGATCAGTGCCGTAGGTCAGTGCTGAGCGGACGCATAAGCAGAGCGTGTAGCGGGGAGGGTGGCGTGGCGTACATGTAAAAAAAAAAACCGACCAAGAGCATATCGGGCCATGCTCAGTGTAGGGTTCTCTAGCTATTCAAAAACGGCTGGGCCGATTATGTTCGAAATAGTTTTACTATTTTAAAGCATAAGCTCAATATTCATGATTTATTCCATATTTTTTGGACCCACTGATCAAAAGTTAGAGACAAGTTTTTTTCGTCTGGAGCTATTATCTACGAAAATATTGACTTAAAAAAAAAGTTGTTTTGGAAACTTATTCTGTTTTAAAGACCTATTCAACGATACCTCACACTATAGGATTATTTACAGTAAAATAAAAAAAATCGTACCCACTTCACGTTCAGTGGAGATACCCAAAAAACTGTTTTCCTTTTTAAATATTTAAATCTACCACTTTGCCGGTGTGTTTGATATGTATACCTGTGCGAAATTGCAAGTTTCTAGTACTTTCGGCCAATGAGCTATGCTGCGGACAGACAAACAGACGGACAGACGCAGACATGACGATACTAGTTCCTAGTTGACTACAGAACGCTAAAAAACGCAAACTTACGCGAGTAGTGAAATGCAATAAATAAATCAACAGAATAGAGATGATGACTGGCAAGTCAAATCAGCATCTTTTTTCGAACTGTCAAAACGATCACCACTATGGAATTTTATATGAAATACTCAAAAGTGACGTCATGTTTGAGTACTGTCAAATGACCTACTCTTTTAAGTTCTTTTAAATTTATTAAATAGAAGTTCTGTACAACAATTACTGCAATCTACATCGTAGTAATAATTTCTTCGTGTATAATGTTAAATAATTTATTTTAACTACAGTCATTATCAGTGATCGGTTTTTTGGATTCACCCTCGCGGGATTTCGCGTATAAAAAATTACGGGTGTGGCTATAAAAAAAAACTATTATATTACATTATGAATAGTAACATGGCAAATTGCGTGGAAATACGTGTAAATAATTAAAGTTTATTATTCAAGTTACTATAGGGAGACCCGCCGGGTGAATCCAAAAAACCGATCACTGGTCATCATCCCTATTCTTTACGTACAACATTCGGTTTTCATTTACCTCTCGTTTGTATGTATGTATGTAATATGTATGTATGTATGTATGCCTGATCGAACTGAAGATGAAAGGATACATTCAGAACGAGAGTTGGCACGCGATCTGAGGGCAACGATCGACAGATTTTATTACAACTGTTTTTAGAAAAATATTGATAAATGTTTCAAACGATGGTTACTTTTTAACCGACTTCTAAAAAGGAGGAGGCTCTCACTACCATTGTTTTTATGTAACTAGATATCTCTGAGAATTGTGAGCCAATTTACATTTTATTAACGCCACTTACGCCGCCCAAGGGTTATAACACCGATTTTTTTGGATACCTAATTGTAGTGTTTTATTGACAATTAATCACTTTATCGTAAAAAATCCGGGGGTCACATTTTTTGGTTTCAGGCTTATCTGGGTTAATAAAACAAATTCCTAAGTTTTTCTCAGTCCGTTACCCTTTTTTCGTACATTTTATATGACGGTAACGTAATGGAAAGTTCGAAAAATGTATGTAAATTTGAGACATAAAAATCCTATTACAATCGAAAGAGCTCACGATTTTAAGCAGAATTCATATAAAAATACCTATGTTATAAAAAAGTGGGGGGCATTGATAAAAATGTCTCAGCATGCTTAGATTGCTTAGCCAAGTTGCCAATCGCCAACGCTTAGTAGCGTATCGTAGTTTTGCCTCTCTGTCACTCTTCCATATTAGTGCGACAAATACAGTTAGCTGCCTTTCGTTTACGATTGATGATTTTAAGGGCCACGGCCAGGGCTCGAGACCTCGTTAATGTCATGTCCATTGATGCTCCACAGATTGACATATTTTCTGACAGTGTTGGTGGGTTCCTCCCGCGGGTGTCGTAAGAGTCGACTAAGGGATTGAAGTGTCACTTACCATTCTTTGATAAAAAAATGATGATGGGCAGCAGCGTCATCACAGTGGACACATTACTGCGATCGCCAATTCGCTTGCCCAGCGTGGCGATTATGGGCATTCACCTCCTAATGCTGCTATACGGATAGTTAATAGGAGAGGCCTACGTCCAGCAGTGGACTATCATAGGCTGATGATATGTGATGTGTGTTGGTGGGTTTGCCAGGCAGCTTTTAATGTTCCTGGATATATATTATAGATAGTTGTGTTATTGTTGTACCTAATTAATGTTATTGACTGATTTTTAATTATTCGTAATTTGTCTAGTTATTAAATTTTTATTTTCTTATAATTCGTAGAGTATGCATGTATAGCGTAATCAATTAATGTGTAAGTGATTTGGTGTCTGCACTGTTATGCTTATATAATATAATTATGACTTAATAAATAAAATAAAAATAAAATAAAATTAAGCGTTAGCGATTGGCAACTTGTAAGTGCGAGCACTGTAGAATGAATTGCGTACCTATCAAGTAAAACATAACGTATTCTTTACTTTCCAAGTCATGGTATAGTCCATCTCAAATACGAAGGCCCGATGCCACTCGAAACTTCATTAATTGGTCCACTACAAATTGGCGCGTGTCATACACCGGTGTATGCAAAAAATATCACGCCACAAAAGGGTCTGGCCAGTAATCTTAGCACATGTTTGGTGCGAGAGTATATCACTGCGTGATAGAATTCCCGTCTTTTACTAACTATATTAATAAAAGAGGGATGGACAGTCCATCTCGCGGTGACATACTGTCGCATCAACCATGTGCTAGGCCTGCAGGTATCTTTTGTTATCACTGATCCTATTGTTGACGCATAATGACTTTTGTCAAGTATATAGAATGGGGCCTTCGTATTTGAAATGGACTTTACCTACCTACGGCTACTGGACAAGAACAAATGACTGGCTAAAGGAAAGTCCCGCGTTAGTTACTTACTATGGATGAAAACTTCGATCTTTGGAGTTTGTTGGCGAACTTTAAAGCCATGTAGTTTATCTTTAAAAAGCTAGGATTGAGACAGGTGGTATCGTAGCGAAGTTATAACAAGTGAAGGTGTGACTTACTTATATTATCACTCTATATTATAGGCACTCGAACCTCTAAGCAAACGAACATCCGACAAACAATTCCATGTTACAAGTAGCGTAAGGACATTGTACTGATTTATTTATTATTCTTCAAATAAACATTATTATTATTTCCTTTATTTATTACTTTTCTTAGGTTAGGTATTTTCATAATATGATTATAAAAGTAAAATACAATAAAACATACAAAACCAATACAAAACATATAAACACATTATAAAAAACCTAACCTAGGGTGCCGCCGGCAACGGAGCGGGCCCAAGCTGCCGGTGGTTAAGGTCGCAGAGAGAGAAACCGACGGACTATCCGCGCCGTGTCCAGGATTACCGCCTTCTGCATCTGACCCTTGATCCAGCCATCTAGCGAGAGACTCTTAAGATGTTGGTCGAGACTCTTCGCTATTAAACCGTTCGCTGTAACGACTATCGGGACTATGATCGTCGAGTGAACATCCCACATGGCGGTTATCTCGTGGGCCAGGTCTAGGTACTTACTGGATTTGTCCTTCTCGGCCTTCACGAGATTCTCATCATGGGGGATGGTGACGTCGACGAGCACAGCCCGGCGTTGCGATCGATCTACCAGCACGATATCAGGCTTATTGGCTACAATAGTCCTGTCCGTGATGATAGGTCGATCCCAATAGAGCGTGGCACGACCATTTTCGAGAACTGGTGCAGTTGTGTACTTATAGTACGGCACTTCGACGTCCACAAGGCCGTATTGAAGAGCAAGCTGCTGGTGTATAATACTGGCTACGAGGTTATGTCTGTGCAAGTACTCGGTGTTAGCAATCTGAGAACAACCGGAAATAATATGCCTGAGTGACTCACCGGGACGGCGGCATACCCGACAAATGTCGACCGTACCGTCCTTCAGGATATATTTCCGGTAGTTATTCGTCATGATAACCTCGTCAGCAATTGCACAGGCAAAACCCTCGGTTTCTCCGAAGAGGTCCCCGAATCGTAGCCAGTTCACCGACGCGAGCAGATCTACGTCAGGTCCCGTGAGGGCCTTGTAGAACCGCCCGTGTAGCTCCTTGCTCTTCCATACCGCCTTGCGGTCCTCGGTGCTTAGTACCACAGGTTTGCGCCAGTTCTCTTTTGCCAAGGAGAGCGGCGTGAAGTTCCGGTCTACTGCCACCACATCACGATGCATCCCGCACTCATTGTTAAGAAAATAGTTTCTAAGATTGTACACCTCGTGGTTGTGGAGGTTTTTGGCATTTAAGAAGCCGCGGCCCCCACACCTCCGCGGGATGTACAATCTCATAACTGATGAGCGCGGGTGTAGCATTCGATATGTGGTGAGCAGTGTACGGACCCTTCGATCCAGGGCGTCCAGCTCGGTCTGAGTCCACCTTAGTACGCCAAAGGAGTATATGAGTATGGGCATTACCCAAGCGTTGAAGGCGCGCACTTTGTTGCCTCCTGACAAAAGACTGTTAAGTACTTTTGTGAGCCGGCTGAAAAAGCGCTCCTTCACCGCCTGTCTAATTCCCATATCTTCAATACCCAAAGACTGTGACATACCAAGGTATTTATAGGTTTCTGCTTCCGAGATAGATCTGAACGACATTGTCTCAGAAAGCTGTAAATTTGCTGAATTTACTACTTTCCCCCGCTGCACATGCATAACCGCACACTTATCGACACCAAACTGCATATTGATGGCACTACTGAAAACTTCTGTGGTTCGCAGTAGCTCCAACAAGTCTTGGCTATTTGGCGCAAATAATTTGAGATCATCCATGTACAGAAGGTGAGAAATGACTTCACCCTCTCTCCGAAGCCGGCAACCTAGTCCTGAATCCTTCGGCAGGGTACTGAGGGGATTCAGAGCTAGGCAGAACCATAAGGGACTCAGACTGTCACCCTGGAATATTCCTCGCTCGATCCTTATGAAGTCCTGCGGGCCAGAGGGGTCATCTCCGCCTCCTGGTTGACGAAGAACTGTGGTCCACTGCCCCATACATGCGCCGAGAAAGGATCTTAAAGCTGCATCAATTTTATACAGCTCCAAGACCCTCTTCAACCATGAGTGAGGCACCGAATCATAGGCCTTCTTGTAGTTAATCCAAGCGGCGGAGAGGGCCCCTTTGTTACACCGGACTTGCTGGCAAATGGTCATGTCGATGAGGAGGAGCTCTTTAGTACCACGTAACCCAACCCTACATCCATTTTGAGCAGAGGCCAGAACATTGTTCGCAACAATGTGCGTGTTAATTTTTGCTCTCAAAATGGATGTAAGGAGCTTGTAGAGTGTAGGCAAGCACGTGATGGGTCGATAGTTTTTCGGTTCCGTGGTACTACCGGACTTGTAGAGCAGGAAGGTTACACCTGTTGTTAAGGAAGGAGGTAGGGAACCAAGCTCAAGGGCTTGTTGGAATTGCGCTGCTAATCGCGAGTGCGAGCACCGAAACCATTTTATCCAGAAGTTGTGCAACCCGTCCGGTCCAGGACTTTTCCAGTTCTGGGCAGGTCGGATGGCACAACTTACGTCATCGGGGCTGATGGCAACTGCCTCCATAGGTTCGATGCTCTCGCACTCACGTTCAACAACGTTCATCCAATCGCCCTCCATGTGTCCGACGGGCGCCGACCAGATGCTACGCCAGAAATCAGTCATGGCAGTAGCATCCGGCAGACGCGCGTCGGACAAATGATGATCGGTTTCCTCCCACCTTCGGTATAACTTCCTTTGGTCACTTTGGAAGAGACGGTTTTGTTGAAATCGATCCACACGCTCTCTGTAGCGGCGGATACGGCTTGCCCATGCATAAACTTTCTGCTTCAGAAAGTCAATGCGCTCTGTGAGGTTGACCATGTAGTCGCAGGGCATAATGCCCGTTCCTGCGAACGCCTGGTTCACCAAGCGCATTACTCGGGGGCGGTTATTTCCCCCCCTGAAGCAGATCAGCTTTGCAATGAGGGTCCTAAACGAGTCGATACGACGCTCGATCCGCACTTGCCACGCGGGGACACCTCCGGCGGTCCTAGGTGCACGGTCAGCGTCCGGGAACTTGACTCGAGCAACACGGCACGCCGCAATGGCCCCGCAGTACATGATAGAGTGCGTATCGTCTAAATCTTTACTGGACCGTATATACGGCTCCAGTAAAGCGTTTAGGGCTCCCATTAACGCTAGATTGCGTCTATTCATGGGCAAGCGTGGTAACCGTGGCCTAGAGTTGGGTGTGGAGCGATATTCCATAATCGCCTCTTCCAAAGTCCTCCTCAGATGCTCATTAGTTGCAGTACTTACACTCTGACTCGCAAAATACTCCTCATCGGCACTGGGATCAACCCGCGGCGCCCCCGGTGCCAGGTCGGGTGTCGGCACCGGATCCGGCGACGTGGCGGGTGGGTCCCGCGCTGAGGTGGCAGCTGAGCGAGTCGAGAGGGCCTGCAGGCGAAGCCGATCAAGTGTCGAGTCATCCAAACGCTTAGAACGTAGAATGACCCGCACCTGATCCGCTAGTCGTTGCTCCGATACAGCGATGGCGGGATCAAGGGCCTGAAACAGAGGCAGAATCCTAGAACGGTACGCGGTTAGTCGGGTTCCTCCCTCTGTAGCCTCGTAGTAGGCGCGCATGCAATTCTCATTCATTGTCTGAGTCCATCGCATGCGACGCACTACACCACCGGCAGCGGGAGCCGTGGGCGGGGCAGGATGTCCCGCGGGCTCCAAGCGTGCCGGCAGCGGTGGCCGCCCTCGTCGCGCAGGTGGTCGTGGCGGCGGCGGCGGCGGCCCGCTCTCGTCGCTGGATCCGTCTGTGTCGGGCGCCGTAGCGAATTCATCGCCCGACGACAATGCGGACGGAGAGCTGGAAGAGGCGGGCGAAGGTGGAGGTCGTGCGCTGGTAGTCTCCGCTCTTGTTCGACTCCTAGTTTGCATAATACGCGTCTTGCTGTGTTAATGATCGGCCGTGGCTTTAAATGTCAAACTCGTCATTTTGAAATCTTTGGCTATTTCCGTATTATTTCACTATTATTATTATTATTATTTATTATAGACGAGCATTGGCGAGGTGGTGAGATTGCCAGTAAATAACATGACTGTTGTCGGGTAAATTGCAAAAAATATGTACCTCATAGTTATTATCAATCCGGATGCGAAACGTTTGCCCAGCGTGGCGATTATGGGCATTTACCTTCTAATGCGTCTATACGCATAGTTAATAGGAGAGGCTTACGTCCAGCAGTGGACTATCATAGGCCGATGATGATTTGTTGACATATACACTGTTGTGTCAACAGGACTTTCGAATCCCATAGATAGATAGGTAGAATGAAGACAAAATAGGTAGATCTACCAACAAGTTGGTAGATGTGACAACAACATGTGTGTGTTTTTTTCTGGACGAGCGCGCACTAATCGCGCGAATGATTCATGTTGCCGCGGTCGCTTTATAAATGGGGACGATTATAATAACAATTTGTGTATTTTTGACGATTCAATCATTTTTCGGTGATATACACTCTCGTCGTTTAGTTTTAGTTACATCACACGCGTAGAAGGGCGAATATTTGGTGTTTTTATTTCGTCATTCACAAAGACAATCTTTGGTTTTATTACGAACTTTTAATCTTAAACCTTGAGTTCACATACATTTTTGGTTAGAATTATTGATATTTATTAGTATTAACGTAAAAATATATTTGCGAACGTGTTTCACGATGTGTCAAAGACGGCAAATGCTATGGAAAGTCAGCCATGTCTGTGTACATTATTTTCGGATTCTACTGACGAATGGCACGTGTATACATTTTTGCTGGTGGTAGGACCTCATGCAGGGTCCGCCCGGATAGCTACCACCGTCTTACCCGTTAACCTGCCGCTAAACAGCAGTATTTCCACTGCTGTATTTCGGATTGGGGGTAATAGCCGGTGTAATTACTGGCATAGATAGAGGCAATCCATCTAAAGGTGCATTCAAACCAAAAGAGCATTCGCTATTCTAACCCTCCACTCTACGAAATTCGATCGTTACACAAAACGTGATTGGTTGATTTCGTAGAACGGGGGATAGAACAGCGAATGCTCTTTCGGTTTGAACGCACCTTAAGTCCTCAGGGTAGGCAGCGCATAGGCGATTTTCTGATCGCTATGTCCATGGGCCTCAGTTCCTGCTTTCCATCAGATGGGCTGTGCGCTCAGTTGTTTACCTTTGTCACATAAATAAAATAAGTAAAAAATGTTTTAAGTTAAACGGTTTTTATTGCACCAAAAACTAGAAAATAAAAATTTGTTATAACTAACCGTAGATGCAACTTTCTGTAGATTACTCACATGAAACTATTATCACTGTAGTTTTCCCAAGTCGGATGCTGAAAGCCACGTTTAGCCTCTATGTCAGTGGATTAAGCGTTACCTAATCGGAAACTTTTACTAAACTGAAATAAAAACGTGGGGCGTACGCAATTGTGATTAAGTCACCATAGGTATCTAAGAACACACATATAAATCAAGACAGAAATAGTGTAAATAAGTTTTGTTCTGGCCTTGATAAAATCTATTTACCGCTGTGGAAGTGATGGAACAGATGGATGATAAATTGCAAAATTAAAGCTACAATTACATATTTTGAACTTGTATGTTTCTTTCTTCATAATAACGCCCCACGTTTTTATTTTAGTTTAGTAAAAGTTTCCGATTAGGTAACGCTTAATCCACTGACATAGAGGCTAAACGTGGCTTTCAGCATCCGACTTGGGAAAACTACAGTGATAATAGTTTCATGTGAGTAATCTACAGAAAGTTGCATCTACGGTTAGTTATAACAAATTTTTATTTTCTAGTTTTTGGTGCAATAAAAACCGTTTAACTTAAAACATTTTTTACTTATTTTATTTTCAAGTTTTTAGTGCATTTGCTAAGTTAATTTCCGATACTATACCGATGTTGTTTGTAATATGTAATAAAATTATGCATGCTAAGTAGCGTTTATACTCTCGCGCTTTCATCACGAATCACGACACATATGTAAACGTAATGGACATTATTTTATGTGTAACGGGAGGCGAATCCCTGCTGAATAGATATTTTTAGAAATCCGACACCATTTTTTTAAATTTAATATCTCGATTGACAAATAAAAACCAAAGGCTCGGCGTGGTTAATGTTAGGTTGAATGTCCGAAGTATCTCAAATGGACGTGTTATTCATACAATAGGTAAGTACCTTAGATAACAGAGATCTGACAATAAGGAATATATCAATCAATTTGGTTTATTGAGAATTTCAAGTTAAAAATTTTATACAAGTCGAATTTCGAGACTATAAAATATAAACTCATTCTCTGAGTCGACCAACCGGAGGACCGCAGATCTGACGGAAAGTCCGACGCAAATCGAGGGCCTAAAGAGTCAACCCATGCAATCTATCAACCGGAGGGCCATAGGCCCGACGGCACTATGGCACGCACTACGTGAATCCGAGAGACTCACACTCTCTGTATATCAACTGGAGGACCGCAGGTCCGAGTGCACGTCTTACGCAAACCATCTGCACTGTCAGTCTATCAACCGGAGGGCCACAGGCCCGACAGCTGGCCCTACACGATTCACTCATGTTGTCACTCTATTAGCTAGAGGACCGCAGGCCCGACGGCTCGCCCTACGAGAACCACTCACACTGTCACTCTATCAGCTCGAGGGCCGCAGGCCCGACGGTCCGCCCTACGCGAACCACTCACGCTGTCAATCTATCAGCTGGAGGGCCGTAGGCCCGACGGCTCGCCCTACGCGAACCACTCACGCTGTCAGTCTATCAGCCGGAGGGACGCAGGCGCGACGGCTCACCCTATGAGTCTATCAGCCGGAGGGCCGCAGCAATGGCATACGGTACTAAACCGTGGTCGCTTACAATGGGCCTCATAAGAAGGCTCAAAGTCACCCAAAGGGCAATGGAGAGGCCTATGCTAAGAGTCTCTCTGCGAGATCGGATTACGAATGAGACCATCCGCAGCAGAACCAAAGTAACCGATATAGCTCTTTGAATCGCTAAACTGAAGTGGGCGGGGCTCGTCGCGGTGGATTGCGTGGAACCGATGGCCGTTGGGGCGGTAAGGTTCTCGAGTGGTGGTCACGTACCGGAAGGTGCAGCGTGGGTAGGCCCCCCACAAGGTGGACTTATGACCAGGTAAAGGTCGCTGGATGCGGGTGGCACAGGGCCGGTCCTTGTGGCAATCTTTGGGGGGCTTATATTCACCAGTGAACGTCTTTCAGTTGATATGATGATGATGATGATAATTAAATCCGTATGTTTCTACCAAATATCTAAAGCAGTACTGCAAAATCTACATATCGCTAAACCTAGCGGTTGTGGCAGGCACTAACACTGGAGTATCAGATTTGAGGAGTTGGATGTTAGTATTAAATTCGCATGTTTCTACTTAATATCTAAAGAATTTCTTTAAAATCAAGATATCGATAAAAGACAAACCTTGCGGTTACTGTAGGCAGTACTGCAGCATCAGGAGTGAGGAGTTGGAAATCAAGATCAGGTTGTTAGTATTAGATTATGTCAAACATCCCATACTTTCATTTTCACATGTCTAACATTCTCGGTTAAGGTAAGCAGTACGTCTGCAGCATCAGGCTTTGAGGATACAAGGATACAAATATTATAATATTGCATTGTCATGGGGACTTGATAAGAGTTCCAAATTTTATTGATTTCGGTGCAGTAGAAGTGGTCGAAAAATCGATCACAAGATTTGAAGCATCGACGACAGTTGATACGCGGTGAAGTTAATAAAAACCGTTTAAAAAACAGGGTGTGCAAAGTGACTTGGAAAACACCCTGTATCAATCTGGTAGCGACACTGTTAAAGAAAGTATAGTAATCAAAAAAAGGATTCAGCATTTAATTTAACAGACATTACAATTATAAATGCAGATGTCATTCACCTTTCCATTCGGTCGAAAAGCAATTAACTGTAAAGATTGGTTCCGGCAAGGAACGAATGGATTAATACCAATTGCGATCATACGGTCCAATCAGCCGGTGTAAACTTTCATTCGTTTTTCATTCATATTATCTTCTTATCTCCTTTTCAACGTTCGCATTGTCAGAGTGTCGATTGCAAAAAAATTGTCAAGGCCTTAATCGACACAAAAATCACGATCACGTCAATAGGCTTGATGACTGTAGTTAAAAAAAATTAACATTATGCACGACATAATACACGAAGAAATGACTACTAAGATGTAGATTGACAAATAAAATACAAATGATTTATTCGTGGCAAATATAACAAGCATGACAGGACAAGACAAAACAGACAGACAGATTGCAGTCATTTTTGTAGAAAACTTCTATTTAATAAATTGAAAAGAACTTAATAGAGTAGGTCATTTGGCAGTACTCAAACGTGACATCACTTTTGAGTATTTCATATAAAATTCCATAGTGGTGATCGTTTTCGATCGATCGACAGTTCGTAAAAAAAAAATGCTGATTTGACTTGCCAGTCATCATGTCTTCTATTATGTGTGTGCTCAGTCGAACAACCTTTGGCAGTAGAAAAATCCGTCATATTTAAAAAATGTAGGCGCGTATAGTTTTGTATTTTGAATTTGATGACTTTTTTCATTGCCGAAAGTCAACAAAAATTGAACTTTGTAACACAAAAATTATGACGCGCCTTTTCCTTTAACTATGTGGAAAGAGACCTATTAGATTAAATGGGTGAATCAACTTTTTTCTGCCTGTTATTGCCATGGTTACGGTCGCCTGAGTCACGTTGGTTTTATGCGGAATTATGCTACTTACAGTCTCTGGTATCGCAAAATAAGTCTTTTCAAATATTGTTTGTAACAGCAGTTTTTAATTGATTAATTTATTTTCTGAGATAAAAGCTTAAGAATAAAACAAAATTACTCCCCCCTAACTTTTGATCCGTGGGTCCGAAAAATATGAAAAATAGATTACATTAAGGTGCATTTAGACCAAACGAGCGAATGCTCATTCGATCCCCCACTCTACGAGATTCGTTCGTTACACAAAACGTGATTCGTCGAAATTCGTTGATTTCGTAGAGTGGGGGATATTTAGAATGAGCATTTGCTCATTTGTGTTAGTTTTTAGTAAAACGTCCCACTTTGTCACTTACCATAAATACGAGATTTCCGTGTATCTTCATATAAATAAACGGACAAAGCGGCTTTACGGTAAACGACAAAGTGGGACGTTTTACTAAACTCACTCACATTTGGTCTCAATCCTCCTTTAAAAGAAAACAATTTCGAATATAATTGGCCCAGCCATTTTTGAATAACTACGGAACCCTACACTGAGCATGGCCCGACATGCTCTTAGCCGGTTCGTAATATTTCGCTACATAACTTTCACTCTTTTTTTCTCAAGTGATCCGATGCGCCCACTCAAACGATTCGATCATTGTCACGCGTCACGTGATCGCACGAGCAACGTCATATTAATTTGACGTTTACAACGTGTAAGTTTGACAACTCTGATGAATGACAAGAGAAAGTGATGGGCGAGAGGGACGACATGATTTATGGCGTCACACTGTCCCAGATACGATTTCCACATACGCTAGGTACTAAGCGCTAGCGATTGGCAAGTCCGCTAAGCATGCTGTTTTAGGTATCGAGTCAAACCTAACGTTACCGATACTCGTATCATGGTATGACTACTGGGTGCTTAGACATAGACAAGTTGCCAAACGCTAGCGCTTCATCGTCAATCGTAAGCGAAAGGTAGCTAACTGTCTTTGTCGCACAAATATGAAAGAGTGACAGAGAGGGAAAACTACGATACGCTACTAAGCGCTAGCGATTGGCAACTTGGCTAAGCATCCTGATGTACTTATTGGAGCGAGCGTGGTGGACTACTTCACGTATCGAGTAAACACTAACGTAGCCGCTAAGCCGCGTTTTCACTTAATGTTCTGAGCGAAATTCGTTCGTTCTTGGGCGGATGAAAACAATAATTCACATAGCAAAATGTTCTTTGGTCAGCCAACGAACAAGCGAATGCTCGCTCAGAACATTAAGTTACATATTTATTATCCGTAGAAAGCTATGGTCACGACAGATTCAAACCGCACGACAAAATATTACGTAATTTTAGACCAGGGACAAAAAGAAAGTATATAGAATATAGCACTAATAATTATTATGGAAAAAGAACTCGTACACGTATGATACCTAAGATTTTCAAACCAGCTGAGTGTAACAATAGAAAGGTCTAGTAGTAAACAGATTTTTAAGAAAAATTGTATAAAACTACTCCTAAATACAATTACATAGATAATTATAATATAACATTATATTATAACTAAGCATTCCATTATGTAAAGCAATATTTTGTAGCATCGTCAGCACAATTAGCGGACCGTTAGTGGAGCCTATTTCAAAGACATAGGGTTCACTGACGATCAGCTGAGGGTGTTGTTGTTTATTTGTTTACGTTGCGTTTATTAATTTAGTTTAATATGCAGGTAGATGAGGGTATATGTCCTCATCACACACTTATTTTTGTTATTATAGAGCGTATTATTCGCCAACAAACTGTCCACAGTTTGGCGAAAGAAATTGTGTACCCTACCACCTAAGTTTTCTTTTGTGATAAATAAATTAAAAAAAAAAGTGGAAACGCGGCTTTACCTGCCAACTCACGTGTACGTCTACAGAGCACCGTTCCATTTTTAAACGCGATTCGATTCTTCGCCGGTCAAACCGCGCAGTCGTACAATCAGACGTACGCACAGATTTACGAGACGCTTGGTCAATGTTACTGTCAAGAGGTCGCCATCATCATCATCATCATTTGTCAGCCTCCATAGCCTAGTTGGTAGTGACCCTGCCTACGAAGCCGGAGGTACCGGGTTCGAATCCCGGCGAGGGCATTATTTGTGAATATATTTATCACAAATATTTGTTCCTTGGTCAAGGCTGTGTATGTATTTAAGTATCTATGTATATGTATCTATCTATTATACAGTGTGTGGCCTTTAACACGGGAGAAAAATGAAATGAGTGACTCCTTAGACTATCGGCAATAATCCTGTAAATGTCCCGGTGTTTTAAAGTGGTTAAGTTTGGAGATATTGTCATTCAAAGCTATGGACCTTTAGTACTGGATCTTGGCATCACGATGTCGTAGCTTGTCAGTCGCAAGACATCTTGATAGTATGCCAGGTACGAAGTCATAACAATAATTTTGTTTTTATTTTTACACTAATTTGTGACGGTTTAAAAAAAAATTGTACATTTTTCAATGATTCCAAAATGATAAGTTATTGATAACTTTTAATTCAAGTAAATGAACCCATAATAATGAAAAATACATGAACAAAAAATTACAAAAAAAGTTATTTTTTTTAAATTACAATATGTGGAAATGATTGTTGATCAGCTTATTAATGCACCGTTTAAATTTTCTCCCCGGTTGTAGGCCACACACTGTATATATCGTCGCTTGGTACCCACAACACAAGCCTTAATTGTGCTTACCGTGGGACTAGGTCGATTTGTGTAAGATGTCCCAAGATATTTATTAAATATTATTTATTTATCACCCAGATTCAGAGTCAGGTGGCTTATGATGGTCTCGGTTTATTCATTTATCGTGCTATCCGTCACTTTCGCAATTTCACGCAAGATTGTAAGTGACTCTACGAACCAATAAAACATGGAAGCCGAACGCCATACTAAGTTACCTTTCAAAAACGGCCCTGAATTTTAGTTGACAAGTGCCACCCCCTCTTCAATGCATCACGGTAATGAATTTCAATGTCAACCTATGAAAATTTAAACCGTCATTGAAAAATAGTTGTGATTGGTCCATCAAAGTTTTGATTCGCTATATATATTATATTATATATAAACATTTATCAAAGATGTTGCGCCAAAATAAGCTCGGTGTTAATAAAAGCGATATGTCTTGCCTTATCTTGGTACAATTGTACAATTGTTTTTGGAGGCATTTTTGAGCTGGCGTTAGACGTCCATGTTATATTATGGTCGCAGAAGTGATCAATTTCTAGCGTGTTTATTAATTAATTGTGACTTGATAATTCGAGAAAAGTCCAAGAAATTTAATTTGTCATATATTAAATTCCTTTTCCTTTGCCAAAATATCTCGAATCTAAATATCTCCTTTGCGAAAATATCTCAAAATGATAGTTATGTAGATAAACTTGGATCATAGGTAAGTAAACAGATGATGAAATGGTCATTTTTATCACAGTTACATGTAGGGTAGGATTCTAAAAAAAAATACTATATATGGTGCTTCTGCCCATTATTTAATCAATATTCCATTCATGAAGGATCTCTCTTCAGTTTCTTAGTGGAATCTCTCGTCACCCACGGAAAGAGTTGGGGTAGTGACGAATGTATTTTTTTCTACTCCCGTACTTTTATTTGCCATTTACAGAGTCGTGAACACACCTTTAGGCCCCTACCTTACAGACGTCAAGATAAATCTATATTGTCTATTCTATATAAACGCATTCGGGCATACACGCAGTGCGTTTTTGGATTTTAAGACACCTCGTGTATACAATACGTAATGAAATACATGGCTGCCAACCTAATTTTAAATGTCATTTCTGATGAATCGTTAACCATAGAGGAGCTTTATTTTTTAAATTTCACGTCTCCCGCCCGACCTTGACGATTAATAAAAATGTGTTTGACTGAGAATATTTCTTAAACTTAGAATTTTATTTGAAAATGAGTGCGTGGTCGTAGAAAAAGTATTGTAGGATGCAACATTGTTTAACTGAGTCAAAAATGGTCGTAGCGTCTCTATAGCGAAAATTGTTACCCACGCCACTCACCTTTTTTGACCTCTCTTAAACAAGGGTTGCATAAAATACTATTACTGCCGTCACCAATAAAAACACATGAGCTTAATCGTTTAATGTTTCAAAATCGACGTTTCCCTCGGCTTTCTATAAATAAAATGTATTTTTAGCTAAATCTTGTTTGGATTCGACTAATTAGTGATGTTTCAACGTGCCCCATCTTCGGTAGCAGTTCTAATATTAACTAATAGCTAAAATTAGGGAGGGACAGATGTTAACGAGATATTTGTCTTAACTAGTCACGGCTTGTGATTATTAAAAATAAACTATTTAAATAAGTTTTTTTAGTACAGGTAGTGCTTTTTTACGACAAATCGTTAGTTTTTTGTCAGGTCTAAAACTTCAAAGGCCACTTACCTGTACTAAAAACATCGTACGATATATGCGCGAAAAGGAAATTCGTAACTCGTGTCGAATCCACTAGTTTCCTAGTGCGTTTATGGTTAGTGGGAGACGTGTTCAGTCGCACAATTTAATTTGATTTAAGTTTTTTATTTTATTAATAGGGTTACAAGGATTGTTTTAATTTATGTTACCGACCGTGACCTCACTAATGGCTCCAATGGAAGACCACCGCTGGGCTGTGTCTACAGCCCAGCAAAATGCTGAATTGGAGACCATTTTGTAGCACTTAGGTACTTTAATTACATCTATGTTTATTTTATGGTTTAATATTTATGTTGTGTCACGAATAAATGGTTTTTATTTCTTTCTTTCTAGTTTCGAATTTCATTTTATTTGTACTAGTATCGTAATGAAATAAAAATTAGTACAGATGGTGCCCTTTTTAGGCTCTAGTGCGAGAAGTGGTTCATTTTACATCAGGTCCTAAACTTCGGAGGGCCATCTGTACTAAAAAACGTCGTACGAGACACGTGCAAAAAGAAAATTCGTAACTCGTGTCGATTTAAAACATAGCCACTCGTTTCGGGCACTTGTGTCGTAATGTACTTTACAGTACAGGTGGTGCTTTTTTACGCACCAGTTCGAGAAGTAGTTTGTTTTTGTCAGCTCTAAACTTCAGAAGTTTATCAGCATGCCTAGCCAAGATGCCATTCTGCAATCGTATACGATAAGCGACAGCTAATAAAGTAATAAATGTATGAGAACTACAGAGTCATACATTATTATGGTCACGTGACTTATGCGGAATGGCTACCTGGGTGCTTAGCCACGTTGCCAATCGCTTACGCTTAATAGCGTACCGTAGTTTTCCCTCTCTGTCACTCTTTCATATTAGTGCGACAAAGACAGTTGGCTGCCTTTCGTTTTTGACGATTAAGCGTTAGCGATTGGCAACTTGTCTAAGCATCCTGTACTGAAAAACTTCGTGCGAAAAGGACTTTCGGTGTTTTCGCACTCGTATCGTACATTCGTACTACGAGTATTTAATTTAATTGACCTAAATTCTCTGGCCATTTTTCTACTCGTAGCATCTCGACATTTAGATATCTCATTCCGACTCAGAATCGTTTACGCGATAAATCTATATCGACGCAGTCTGGTCAATGTTGATTGGTCCGTAATTAAAACAGTACAGCAAGATATACAGCTTCTAAAAATATGTATACATGACGGAAAGTATGCCCATGACTCGAGGATCCAAATCGTTGGTATATTTTTGGAAAAAGTACCACTATAGTTTAGCTTACTTTAAGACTTACTTTAGAATGCGTAGCCATGATCATCATCATCATATCAGCCGAAAGACGTCCACTGCTGAACATAGGCGTCCCCCAAAGATTGCGGATTAGTGGGATTACATTTTTGTTTTTTTTTGTGACATCCTTTCAACTCACCGAAAAATAGTCCAATCTTACCCGAGTGTACCTTACTTAACTATAATGTACCTTTTAAAATTAAATAGCGTATAATTATGCAATCCCTCGATAGGATAACTGGTGATTTTCTGGTGGAGCTACTGGGATAATAGTTTTTAATTACATGTGCAGTAGTAATTGTACGACTGCGACTATTCGAAATCCTTGAAACACGGAAAATGTACTAATCAACAAACACGCATAGTTACTACTTCTTTTATAATTAATACATCCCATTCCATGCCCAATGACCTATATTTAGGACGGCAATATTTATTCGTAACGTACCATCAATGACGTCATCTCTTTCAAAGTACCTTATACCACCCAACTATGGTCAAATACTGCAATTATGGTCCTCAACTTCAAGTTCGAAATAAGCATCGGTCCCAATCTTCTTTTTCACTGTATTCAAGTTTGTTTACATTATTAATAAGGAGTTTTTGCCTGTTAAGAGCATGATTAACATAACAATTGCATCTAATGGAAAATATTCGACTAAGTTTAGGACCATTTGAACTATGTATAGTTAGGTGGTTTAACGTTAACTAGAATTTTATTCACTAGGCCCCAAAATGAAATATGTCGTTTTTCAGGACACTATAGTTATTATTTCATGTGTTCTAAAAATGGGACATAGGGCCTTACGAGGTTGGACGGTCTTACTTAGCCGGCCAATATTTTTAGCTGTTTATTAATAGCAAAACTTCACCTAGACCATCTAGATCACTTTAGCAACATCGTATTCAACCGGAGTTATTTTACACCTTCCTGCTTTTATTTTAAGGTCCGAAAAGTTAAGAAGGTCGGTTAGAAATCTGGATGCTATGTTTAAAAATTCACGACCGTCTAAGTAAGACTAAGTGCCTAGTCTCACCGCGAGCTACTAAGGTAGGTACTGGTCTCACCGCGAGCTACTAAGGTAGGCACTAGTCTCACCGTGAGCTACTAAGGTAGGTACTTGTCTCACTACACAACAGCGGCACTCTTACCGTCGTTCAACAAATGGCTTGAGCGAAAACATGGCAACCAGACCTATAGACTGACACAGGTAATGACCGGACACGCATGTTTCGGCCATTACCTGCACAGAATAGGACGTGAACCAACCACGGTTTGTCATCACTGTGGGAATGACGATAACACGGCTCAGCATACGCTCGCTGAATGACCCAGTTGGGCGGCCGAAAGATGGGAAATGGAAAGGGCTCTTGGAGTGAATGATCTCTCGCTGCACAGTGTCGTAGCTCAAATGCTTGAGAGCGAGAGAGCGTGGAAAGCGTGCAGCAACTTTTGTGAAAAAGTAATGCTAAGGAAGGAGGAAGCGGAGCGACAACGAGAGGATTCAGCTGACGCACCGCCGCTCCGGCGCAGACGGAGGGGAAGGAGACGAGCACTGTTCATCAGCCGTCAACTTCCCCAGTAGAGCTGTGGGCGGGGGCCCACTATCGTAGGCTCTGCACGTCTGAGGGAAGGGTTGCAGCGTTGCCAACCCACCTCAAGCGCGAGGGTATTCCCGGTATACTAGCCGGGACAGTCGGGGGAGCATCGTGGTAGAATGTACACGATCCCAAGATGCTCCCCATAACGGAAGAGAGGGCAACGTCGCAGGGGAGTTTAGTGGGTATTCTTCTCCCTGGAGGAGCGAGCCCCACATACCATCATGGGCTCCCCCAGCCCGTGTTGATGATGCGTAAATGCATTCTCCCCTGCGTCAACAAAAAAAAAAAAAAAAGGTACTTGTCTCACCGCGAGCTACTAAACTATGAACTATGGGCTAGAAACACGAATAAAAGATACGCACTCCCGCGAGAAAAAAAGAGACACGGCGATACACACCCGGCGGTGATAGCTGATAGCTGCGCGAGTATCGCCGTGTCTCGTTCATTTACATGGGAGTGCGTATCTTTTGTTCGAGTTTATAGCCGATAGTTTATAGCTAAAGGTTTCCCCAAATCTATCGACGCGAATTCGGCTTAATCCATTTATGTAAACCTTTATTACTACGCAATCAGAGCCAAAAAGAAACAACTCGGACTACATCGATTGACAGTGATACGGCGATTTGCCTTGAAAATGCGAAACCGTCGATACATATCGGAGAACCATAGAGTTTGTATTTGTAAGTATTTTTTAATTTTTTGTTGTAAATGCACTTTACTGTTTAAAGTGCATTTAGACCAAACGAGCATTCGCTCATTATATCCCCCACTCTACGACATTTGTTCGTTACATAAAACGTGATTGGTCGAAATTCGTTGATTTCGTAGAGTGGGAGATAGAATGAGCGAATGCTCGTTTGGTCTAAATGCAATTTTAGAAAAACGCATGGGGTTCGTGTTTTATTTAGGGGATCGCAGCCAAGATGACATGGTGTAATCAGGTAATCACAGCCGCTAATGATCTTAAAATTTAGATTCATAAATCATAAACACATGCCTACTCGTACCTACCTCTATGAATTTAAGCATGTATGTGTAATTGTGTATCTATGTAAATAATATATAAAATAATAAATAACAACGTAATTGACCGAGGGACTAGGTCGATTTGTGTAAGATGTCTCAACATATTTATTTTTCAATTTTTTTTTACCTTTAAATCCTTTGTATGTAATGTGTTTCGTTATATACTATTACTCCAAATAAATCATTTTTAAGTTAAACGTCTAGACGAACTAAAGACAATCAACATAACGTTTAGCCACTGAAGGGTCTAAAAATATTGGAAGAGATCCTTCGTCCCAAGGTCGAAGGGTCCTCTCTTTATCTGCACTCGAGATAACGCAGCGTGGGCACTACGGGTCAAGGTACATACCTGGGTGCTTTGCCAAGTTGTCAATCGCTAACGCTTAGTAGCGTATCGTAGTTTTCCCTCTCCGTCACTCTTTCATATTAGTGCGACAAAGACAGTTGGCTGCCTTTCGTTTACGATTGACGATTTAGTGTTAGTGGGAACTAAAGCACTTGTGTCACCAAAAGCGATTATGTTGTGAGCTATTTTGTCAGCCTCCATTAATCCAGAAGCTGGAGGTTACGGGTTCGAATCTGGAGGGCATTATAATTTGTGATCCTTGGTGGCTGTATGTGTTTAATATATTATTATCTATTATGCATATTGTCGCTTTGATATCCATCACAAGCCTTAATTGAGTTTACTGTGGGACTAGGTCGATTTGTGTAAGATGTTCCAAGATAAGTATTTATTATTTTTATTTTTTTATTATATTGTCGACATAAAAGGATAAAAGATTCCTGTGCAGAAATGGGCATTAATCGAATAATTATTGATTGATATATCAATCATTAAAATTTTAGGCGATTGATTAATAAATCGATTGCCCAAAATTAGATATAATTAATATTAATCTATCGACAGGGCATCAAATAATGATTGATCAATCGTCAATTTGATAGACTAGACTTCACCATTGTATTGCAATTAAAAACTGTAACTGCAGCGTAGTTCGTACGTATCGAGCGTTTTGAAACAAATTCGGTACCAAATTCAACAACGTTCGGATAATTTAGAGGTTCATCTGAACACTCTCACGTTCGAATATTGAGGAATCGGATATTTAAGGTTCGGATAATTGGAGTTCTACTGTAACAAAAAGTCGTACTCCAGATTTTAGTCTTAAAAAACTTATTTAATCCTAATATAAATCGAGAGGATATTAATCTCAATAATAAATTCGATCAATATTTAGTCGATGATTATTAATCGGCAATTAATATAATCTTGAATAATTTAATCGAAACTTGGGACTAAGATTAATCAATTGTCATTTTCATTAGTCACGATTTTGTAGGTTAATCTCAATTATTATCTTGATGGTTTTATTTTTAATCAAAAACATAGCTGCTTACATCAGAAACCGTTCAGTTTAGCTTAGAAAAGTTGTTTACCAGCTGGCCTCTCCAAGATGTCATTCTGCACAGCCGTAAACGATAAGTGATTTGCTAACGTGACCATAATAATCAGGGGTCGGAACTATGGGTGCAAAACTTTAAAAATGACACATGGGAACACTTTAGCCAAGAAAAATACGAATATGTTTTATATTGTTAGTAAAATTAGATTTTAAAGTTGGGTTTACCAAATTTATTGTACACTTTGCCACTATGTTTTTATGATAATTATGTTAAGTCCTACATTATGTTTATCTTCTACATTGTACACATTTACCGACTCTTGTTACTGTTTTACCTATTTTTCTAGTTATTTTTATTTTTCATTTTTTAGCTCGGTTGCCCTGAAAACCAGCGTCATGTCATCTTACACGATACATGCTGAGTGGCATCCTTTTTGGTGTTCAAATCCTTACTGTTTGATACTTGTATTTATTGTTCTGTATTGTATGCCACCAAATAAACCATTCTTATTCTTATTCTTATAATATTATTTAAAACCTGTATCCATTTTTATTCCCTATCTCGGAATCTTCAAATAACAATGCGTGGGTGTGTAGATATGTATATTTTATGGATGTATGTGATATGTCAAGTCCACTTAAGAAGTTTTGTTAAAGTTTTGCACCCATAGTTTCGACCCCTAATAATAATGCATGGAAACAATCACGTGACTTTTCGTACGAATCTGTATATCTCCTACATTTATTACTTATCGCTTATCGTACACAATTTCAGAATGTCATTTTGGCTAAGCCTACAGATAACACAACTAACGATGAATAAGCCATATAGTTTTACAATCAACGAAAGAGCGTACCCAAACCCCACAATATTCGATAAAGTCATTAGCGAAAGCAAATTCGCGCATAGACAAGACAATTGCACATCAATAACTCGATCCGATGCGCTATAAATCGGTCGCTGATCGCGGAATTGCCGCCATAATCTCTGCGTTTGGACTTTCGGAATCTCGACCCGATTTGTTGTATGAAAGACAGATTAACAATGTATAGGAAATAAAAATAAAATAGCCCCATTTTCTTGAATCATAAGGCTGCGCACGGGTACTATACCTACATAAAAAACTTCCTCTTGAATTACTCTACCTATTAAAAAACCTCATCAAAATTCGTAGCGCAGTTTGAAAGATTTAAGCGTACAAAGGGACATAAGGACAGAAAAAGTGACTTTATTTTATACTCACAGGCGGTATTGAACCCTTAAGTCTAAGGAGAATCTTCGCCTCCTTATGTGTGTTCTATCGTCTGTACAATGGGTTGTGCTCTGAAGAACTGTTCGACATGATGCCAACGTCCACTTTTCATCTTGCCACCTAAATGGTCGCGCACCGTGCGGTTTCAGAGGAACTTCCTCCCGCGGACGGTCCGTCTGTGGAATGAGCTCCCTGCCGAGGTTTTCCCGTTGGACTAAAGTTCCGTTGGGGTTCTTCAAAAGAGGAGTGTACAAATTCTTATTGGGTTGGCAACGCGCATGTGACACCCCTGTGGTTGCAGGCGCCCATAGGCTACGGTGACTGCTTTCCATCAGGCGGGCCGTATGCTTGTTTGCCACCGACGTGGTATAAAAAAAAAATACTAAGTATGTAGTGATAGTGATGAACAGCAAATCGGTTAGAGTCGGAAAGGGTCGTGACGCCCCCTTGCGGCGGCGGTGGACAGCGAGCGCCGATAATGAGCCGGCTCCGACTAGGAGGCTTTACGAGGCTATTGCGGCTTTACGCCACGGGTTATAACTCCGATTTAGATTATTCTAAATTATTCTTTTGTTTGGCCGAGTGGTGACGGCAGTAAGAACCTGCGGGTATTGTAAGAGTCGAGTAAGGGATTGAAGTGTCACTGACCATTATTTGATAAAAGATTGATGATGGGCAGCATCGTCATTGGTAGTTACACGGTATTGCACTATTCTCGACGATTCTTATGGTCGCAGCGGCAATGTACAAGTCGCAGAAAATTCTCAAAATTACGGGAATATTCTCGGATATTTCCGAGAATTTTCATGACAATTTAAGAATAAGTTCTCATTGTGAATGTTTCCATAAGAAGTTATAAAAAAGTGTTATGAAGAATATTGTATTTCACAATTGAATTAACAAGGCGTAAAATATACCTTAAAAGGCATGTATAGGTATACAACGGTTTCGGCATGATTAGATTGCTTGTAAAATTTATATTGCCCAGAACATTCTCTACAGAAGTTTTGCAACTTATAAAACTTCTCCTCGGTACGGTCGAGGAATTTAATTTCCTACCCATTTCGTACCTTGTCATAGTAGCTATAATATGACAGTCCTGTCAGCTTTCATATTGATTGTCACTGTGACAAGGTACAAAATGGGTAGGAAATTAAATTCCTCGACTGTATACATTGCTAGGTCGCAGTATACGAGTAAAATAGTTATAATTTTGTTGAGACCTCGTAAGTATAACATGACCTGTAAACGCTCGTAGAGCGTCTACAAACATGTCTACGGCGTAGACCCTACTTTTTTAGGTATTACCCCCTTATGCTTAAACGGGCCGATTTTCAAAAAAACTTGTACGTAGTTAAGGCTAAGGCCAAACAAAACAAAAATTACGATATCGATAATTGTGTTACGAAACTTAGCCATACAAAATATATGGTATACTCTGTCCTACCACCTTCGGCAGCAGCAAAAGCAGAGCAATTAAAAAAAATAGAAGGTTCGTATTATTTATTTATCGCTGATGGAACGTTTGAATCTGTCGCCTTTCTGCACTGCTAAATAAATAAATAAAAAATATCTTGGGACATCTTACACAAATCGACCTAGTCCCACGGTAAGCTCAATTAAGACTTGTGATGTGGGTACCAAGCGACGATATATATAATAGATAGATACATATATATACTTAAATACATAGACAGCCATGACAAAGGAACAAATATTTGTGATAAATAAATACACAAATAATGCCCTAGCCGGGATTCGAACCCGGAACCTCCAGCTTCCTAGGCAGGGTCACTACCGACTAGGCTACGGAGGCCTATAGAAGCTAAATACTGTTACACGAAATTGAATTTCGTAACACAAAAGTTATGACGTAAAATTTTGTATTCTTTAAAGGCTTTCAACTATGTACAATTTTTTTTCAATCGAAGAAAGTAATAATGCCCATAACGTGGAAGTACTAGTACCCGACGTTGTACTAATACTCGTCATCATAGCTTGAGTTGCCATCGATAAAATAAAATCAACAATTAAGGCATTTAAATGATGATAAATGTAAGTGCCTTTAATGCTTCATATCCTAACTTTGAAATAATTAGCTTATTTATCTAAATTATTTGTATAATTTTAAGACAGGTTGACATTTATAAGAACTGAGTGTTAATATTTTCAATGTCCCAATATATGACAATCAATCTTGTACTGAGGTGCCATCTATTGGGACTGCCAGCAAAAGGATTAAGAAAATTTGTAATTTTGAGAAATTCAAGTTCATCCTATAAAATAAATACTATTTAACAAAACTTACAAACTCCTCTTCCGAAACACATGGCAATAATTTATGAAGATTTATAAATGAGCAAAATATCGTGATTCAAATAAATATTATCTGTTCACATGTTATGTATTGGTACTTCCACCTTAGTGCTTATTTTTGATATTGTGCAAGAATCCGAAAATGTTGCTAGCCTATTTGAATCTTTAGCGTTCGAATTCGAAAATCCAGTTTCGTCAACACACGACCCAATTAACCCGACGTGTATACACGTCGTCGGTCTGTAAAAACGCGGACAGATAAACGCGCAGTTTACAATGACGCTAATACGCGCGTTTCAGACAAATTGGCAGTCTTGGATCTGTGGCTGTCAACTATATCGGCTGTTGGGTAGCTTGGTTTTATGTGTTGGACAAAATTAAATGGATATAAATGTATTTATCGGCTGTGGGTGGTTGCAAAACGCGGAAAATAATTACGTACGCGGCGAGAGTGATGTATTTATACTCGAATTCGTGATCGACAAAAGTACGATATTATTATAAAAGTTGGAAAAATAAATAGCATTTGCACTGCTGTGTTTCGTTTTGAGGATAAGATAGCCGGTGTAATTACTGGCATCCATCATCAGCCTATGATAGTCCACTGCTGGACGTAGGCCTCTCCCTATTAATTATGCTTATAAACGCATTAGGAGGAAAATACCCATAATCGCTACGCTGGGCAAGCGGATTGGCGATCGCAGTAATGTGTCCACTATGATGACGATGCTGCTCATCATCAATCTTTTATCAAATGATGGTCAGTGACACTTCGATCCCTTAGTCGACTCTTACGACACCCGCAGGAGGAGTTGGGGTGGTGACAAATGTATTCTTATTGCCGCCAACACACGGCCAAACACTTAAATACGACTAAAGTAACTAGGAAATTACAGACCTATCAGCCTACTGCCACAAATATATAAACTGTTCGCCAAAGTTTTGTGTAACCGATTGTCCCGGCAGTTCGATGATTACCAACCCGTTGAGCAGGCTGGCTTCCGGAGAGGATATTCAACATTCGACCATATTCACACGGTTAAGCAGCTGATGGAGAAATGCAAAGAATATAACCTGCCCTTGTGTTTTGCCTTCATCGACTATGAAAAGGCTTTCGACAGTGTCGAACACTGGGCGGTGTTTCATTCTCTCCATCGCTGTGGTATTGACAGCAGATATGTTGATATCCTCCAGGAGCTGTACAAATGTGCAACCATGCAAGTACAGATGCACGAACATACCAACCCCGTGCCCTTGAAGCGGGGTGTACGCCAAGGAGATACCCTTTCGCCCAAGCTCTTCACAAGTGTCTTGGAAGACGTGATGAAGACTCTAGACTGGAGCAAAAGAGGTATCGATATCAATGGCGCGAGACTGTCACATTTAAGGTTCGCAGATGACCTGATCCTCCTAGCTGAGAACGTTGCAGACCTCCATGATATGCTCGGAACTTCGGGTAGCATCTCTGAAGGTTGGCCTTAAGATGAACATGTCCAAGACCAAGATTATGACTAATCATCCACTTGAAACACCAAACATCACTGATGGAAATTCTCAGGTGGAGATTGTGGATGATTATGTATATCTCGGACATTGTTTATCTTTCGGCCAAGGAATATTGGAGAAAGAGGTCGCTAGACGAATCCAGCTGGGATGGGCTGCATTCAGTAACCTTGCGGACGTCCTCAAGTCCAAGATCCCTCAATGCCTCAAAACAAAGGTATTTAACCAATGTGTGCTGCCTGTCCTCACTTATGGATCGGAAACCTGGGCTCTCACCAAGGGATTGCTCCACAAAATGAACGTGGCACAAAGAGCCATGGAGCGAGCCATGTTGGGCATATCCCTTGTCGATCGAGTCCGCAATAGCGAAATCCAACGCCGAACAAAAGTATTGGACGTCGGTAAACGCATTACACAACTGAAGTGGAGATGGGCGGGACACTTGGCGAGAAGAACAGATGGGAGATGGACAAGGCAGGTTACTGAATGGTGGCTAAGGTGGGCAAAAAGGTCGGCGTGCAGGCCATCGACGAGGTGGTCTGACGATATCTGCCGCACAACAAATAAGATGTGGATGAGGTTAGCACAGGACTGAGAAGAGTGGCGTAATAAAGAAGAGGCCTATACTCAGCAGTGGGTGGATACGGGCTGAATAGATAGATAGATAGAAAGTAACTATGACAAAAAAACGAATATTTGTGGCAAAGCACAAATAAAAGTGAAGTGTCGTTGTCATTGACTATTTTTTGATAGAAGATTGATGATGGGCAGCAGCGTCATCATAGCGGACACATTACTGCGATCACCAATCCACTTGCCCAGCGTGGCGATTATCGTCCTCCTAATGCGTCCCAAAACCTCTAGCTTAAGGCACTGGTCTCACCGCGAGCTTTTTTTACACAGGAGTGCGTATCTTTTGTTTGTGTTTATAGCTTAGTAGCTCGCGGTGAGACCAGTGCCTAAAGCTGCGCGGTGGACTAAACTATTCTATAATATATTGACTGTATATTCAGAGCCCTGCCATTCGACTCGACAGACATTTTCAATATTTCACTCCAGTTCATCAAGTAATCGTAACGAGTGCCCCGAGATTTCATGGCGCCATCCCGCGTAATGTCGTCCTCTGTCCGGCGGCGGTTGCATAACGCCGTCCTAATGAGTCTCGTCAATGTTTACGCCGATAATATCGACACAAGCGGAGCGCCAAAAAATTGTATACACAACCTTTAACAAGATCCGTCTCGCTTGTTAATTTCTGTTTCATTTCATTTGTTCGAGTAGATAAATACAATAAATATTTTTAACCAACTTCAAAAAAGGAGGTCCTCAATTCACCGATCTTTTTTGTATGTACATGTTAGTCGATATCTTAGAGAATCGTGAACCGATTACCTACTAAAATTATTTTTAATACCGTAAACTAGGGTTACTTCGATTTGCGGGTCGAATTTGATAACAATTTCCACCGACTACCACATTGCATATTTTTTCTACTCCCGTACTTTTATTTGTCATTTACAGGGTCGTGAACACACCTTTAAGCCCCTACCTTACCGATGTCAAAAGTTGTCTAACTATACAGGGTGGTCCAAACCTTGACGTCAAAAATTTTTTTTTAGATTCCTCACGTCATGAGCTATCAGAATATACCCCATGTATGTTAGCCGATTTTTTGTAGTTTTCGAGTTATGAATTTTTGAAAAATTTTTTTTGAGAAATTCTGGAAATAAGAAATTTATTAATAAAAAAAAACTGTTGGGTTTTTTAACTAGTTTCTTTGGTATACTCTTGGCTCGACTCAGTCGTTTTTTGTCAAGTTCTTTAATTCGACCCTTTCTGCTTTCGTCACCCGTTCTTGATTTGCCATTTTCGTGTGAAGCCTATTTCATATTTGGTAAACTTTGTGCTTTTGCCATTTTCTTATTTTAGCTCATTCGTTATTCGTCACCATCTTCTTTGAGCATTTTCGGTGACAGTCATTCTCTTTTTTAGTATAATTCTCTATTTGTTATGTTTTTCTAGACAAAAATGTATAGAATAAAATCAAAGACGATAGGTCGAATAGCAAATGAGACCAAAAAAGAATAGACTAACATTGAATATGCCCAAAGAAGATAGTGACGAATAACGAATGATCCAAAAGAAGAAAATGGCAAAAGCACAAAGTTTACCAAATATGAAATAGGCTTCACACGAAAGTGGCAAATCAAGAACGGGTGACGAAAGCAGAAAGGCACGAATTTAAGAACTAGACAAAAAACGACTGAGTCGAGCCAAGAGTATACCGTTTCTTTTTGTAAAAGTATTACTACAAATAAAGCATTTACTGACAAAAAAATTAGCGTCCTCACTTTGATACAAGTAGGATAAAAAATACCAAATTCAACATTTTACGCTAAAAACGCATCAAAATAGCATTAATGTACGTAAATAAAAAAAAATAAAAGATTTCCCAAGAATTTTTGGTAATCTGAAGACTGCCCTAGACCTTAAACCTTCGTAAAAGCAAAAAAAAAGTGATACTTAATAATGAGGATTTTTCGGAGTAGTCGGTCAAATAAACTTAAAAAAAAACTTCTAAATTTTAATTTAAAAATAAAGTGAAATTTCGTCTGTTTCGTTGTTCTTATCAATAAACAAAGACAGAAAATACCACGAAAACTCAATTTGTGTATTTATTAAAGTAATTTTTTACTATTTTAAAATTTTAAGTTTTTTTAAGTTTATTTGACCGACTACTCCGAAAAATCCTCATTATTAAGTATCACTTTTTTTTGCTTTTACGAAGGTTTAAGGTCTAGGGCAGTCTTTACATTACCAAAAATCCCTGGGATATGTTTTATTTTTTTTATTTACGTACATTAATGCTATTTTGATGCATTTTTAACGTAAAATTTTGAATTTGGTATTTTTTATCCTACTTGTATCAAAGTGAGGACGCTAATTTTTTTGTCAGTAAATGCTTTATTTGTAGTAATACTTTTACAAAAAGAAAATATAAAAAAAACCCAATAGTTTTTTTTCATCAATAAATTTCTTCATTCCAGAATTTATCAAAAAAAATTTTTTCAAAAATTCATAACTCGAAAACTACAAATAATCGGCTAACATACATGGGGTATATTCTGATAGCCCATGACATAGGGAACCTAAAAAAAATTTTTTGACGTCAAGGTTTGGACCACCCTGTATATTGTCTATTCCTTATAAACGCATTCGGGCATACAAGCAGTGCGTTTTTAGATTTTAAGACACCTCGTGTATACAAGACGTAATGAAATACATGGCTGCCAATCTAATTTTAAATGTCATTTCTGATGAATAGTAAACCATAGAGGAGTTTACTTTTTTAATTTTAACACTTACCGCCCGACCTTGATGATTAATAGAATTGTGTTAGGCAAAGAATATTTCTCAAATTTACAATTTTATTTGATAATAAGTGTGTGGTCGTGGAAAAAGTATTGTATGCAACATTGTGTAACTGAGTCAAAAAATGTTCGTGGCGTCTTTTTTGACCTCTCTTTTTTTTGCCACTGATCTTTTTTGACCTCTCTTAAACAAGAGTTGCATAAAATACTAAAAATACAATCTTAACAACCTTAACAATCGCTTTACTATTTACATAGTAATAGTACCCAAGTGAAAGCGCTATACTATCAATACTATCACATCGTCTAGAAAAAAAAATTGTACGGTTTTCATTCCGATTTTTATGGCTTCAAAACTTTGACTGTACACGAGTCTGAAATAAATATACGAGAATTTTAAATACTTTGTGTTAAAGAGTGTATATTCGTGAGTGTAGTAAATAATAATTTTATTCTTATACCTATAATTGGCCACGCAACTGTGGTATCTATGACTTGGGGTGTTATTGATTAAATGAATATGAGAACCTTTAGGTTCTTGGGGCCCCAACGCACATAAATTGTTTGCTGAGATCGCGAAACGTCTGGTTGATGTAACTAAAGACCGAAGAGCTGGCGACTTCCTCGCACAACGCATCAGTATTGCGATACAGCGAGGAAATGCCGCCAGCATCCTCGGTACAATGCCACAAGGGCCAATCTTAGATATGGGTTAGGTTAAGTAGATTAGTTAGATTTAATCTATGTACATAAATTGTAGTTTTGAAAATATATTATTTGAAATATAAATGAATATGATAATAAGTTCAAAGTATGACCCTAGATTTTTTTTGTACCTTACTTGTCCTACTTAATATGTATTCTGGGACCTTACCTACTATTTTAGACCAATCGATTGTGTGGAACGGCACATATACTGAGGAAACTAAAATTTTTGCAACATTTTAACTTAACCTCGTAAGGCCCATTCTATTTTTAGAACAAGTGAAATAATAACCTATTGTCTTAAAAAAGGGACATTTTATTTTTAATTTTGTGCCCTACAAAATAAAATTCACTTGAAAAAAAAATGACGTCTTGGGCCGTTATGAGTAAATTTTGTTGTCCTAAAAATAGGACGTTGGGCCTTACGAGGTTAAAATCGTATGTAAATGTCAAGTTACCAATCGCTAACGCTTAGTAGCGTATCGTAGTTTTCCCTCTCTGACACTCTTTCGTATTAGTGCGACAAAGACAGTTAGCTGCCTTTCGTTTACGATTGACGATTAAGCGTTAGCGATAGGCAACTTGTCTAAGCACCCAGATATTTTAGGGCGCTGATGTGCAACTGTATAAAAGCATAAATACATTTCCAATACGTCTTGCCTATATCTGGCATAACATAAAATGTAGTCTCATAATATATAACCGACTAGGCCGAAACAGGGAGTAGTAAAATTTATTACATTTTTTATAGCATCGAATCTGCCACCAATAAGGAAGTAAAATGACGGGTAGCAGAACCAATGACTAAATAGAAAATAAATAATTAAGTATTTCCATGAAATAAGACTATGAAAATGGATAAACTCGCGTATATTAACTAACTTTGACTTCATCCTGACGTTTCGAACACTTTACAGGGTTCGTCTGCGGGCGACAGTCGCCTGTAGTTCTCGATATAAGAAAATATTAAGTATTTTCAGAAAGTAAGGTTAAGTATTACCAATTGAAATTATTATACAGGTTGAATCATAAATCGTGAATTAACAGTTGATACGTTTTTCTAACTTTCTAATTAACAATTGAATGCCCCAAATTGATTCAAATAAATATTCCCTGTTAATATGTTACGTACTGGTACTTTCACCTTACTAAACTTAAATTACTATGTAGTTTTGTCTTTACTATCCGAGAGTAAGTGTTTTTGTTCGAATAAATGTTTGGTAAAATCAAGCCTTTACCGGTTTTTTAAATCTACTAGTATATAAACAAGTCATAAAAATATGTAATTCATAATCGTATACAGAAATATTTCCATTATTTTGCTTTCATATGTCTTTAAAAAAAGGTAGCTACCTACCTTTTTATTATTAATATTATTCTATCTATAATACTTAATAATATTTGATCTTTAATCACTTATTGCACTAGTACGTAAAAAAAAAAACATCTGTACTGAAAAACACTTTTTTGAGAGCACTACGCTTTATTGCTGGTAGGACCTCGTGCAGAGTCCGCCCGGATAGCTACCACCGTCAAAGTCAAAGTCAAAGTCAAACTATTCTTTATTCAAGTAAGCTTATTAATAAGCACTTTCGAATCGTCTGACATGAGAGAAAAAAATCTACTACTGGTTCAAACCCTACGCCGTTCCTGAGAAGAACCAGTAAGAAACTCAGGTCGACTTATTTTTCAAAACAGTATAATAATACATCTTATTAAAATAACATGCATTAAAGAATGTATTACATAAAACGTCTTACCCGTTAACCTGCCGCTAAATAGCAGTGTTTGCACTGCTGCATTTCGGTTTGGGGGTAAGATAGCCGGTGTAATTACTGGCATAGATAGAGGCAATCCATCTAAGTCCTCAGGGTAGGCAGCTCAAAGGCGATTTTTTCTGTCTTAACAATGTGTCCATAAGAGCAAAAGGGACAAACAATTATTACCGGCTTGTTAGGTTAACAAACGTTTATGAATAAAGTTGATGAATATGAGCTTATTTACAAGAAAGACGTCTCGCAAAGCTCGTTTCATATAATTAATACATTTTTAGCCACTATGACTTGTGCACTATGATATTACTGGTACTAGGAACCGCTTAAATTACTTTGTAGTTGTTGAAATAGACGAGAGTAATGCCGCGGGAATGAGCTACTGTTATTAATATTTGTTTAGACTTCGTTGTACAAATTGAATAATATAATGCACCGAACTAAACTGAAGTTACTTTAAAATAATATCCGTAATAGTAGAAAGATAACTCCACTGCTTATAAATGTTATGGAAATAGTGTTAAGATCTGTTTATATTCAATTAAATCCGCAGTAGTAAGTCTGCCTGTTTGAAAGGTAATTTTCAGTTGAAAAGTTGAATGAAACTTAAAAAAGTTTTCTAAAACGCATTGCGAAATTGCCGATTTATCTTGATAAAATTTCTACAAATCTGAAAGTTTAGAAAGATTTCCTTCATCTTCAAATGAAATTCATATGCAAAATTATCATAATAGCAACATCAATTCAAATCAGACATATCTTATAGATTTCCTAAGTTAAACTATGTTACTTCAAAAGTTGCACTCTTTACTAATAGTCCCTTTATTATCAAAAGAAAAACCTACATACGAAACAATTATAATCGCAAAATCTTTCAAGTTTCCAGATGAACTGTAAATTTCAAACTTGCGCGGTTCAAAAACGAAATTTAAAAAGCTTTCAGCTTCGTTACCGTTACAACAGCGTTACTCCAAGCTCCAGTCTCAAACCAGCCAGCACATCCAAGCTTCTATAACCTTGTTATATTCCCGTTTTTTATTTTAATCACACACAAGCGCGGGCAAGACCGACTACCGCTCGCGGCAACGGCCGACGCGGAACTATAAATACCTTCTGCAGTTGGGTCACTACGGACCGGTTAAAATGTTTAATGTTTATATTTGGTAGGAAAAAACTGATTACAGCCGTTTTATGAAGTCGGTGAGGCAACTGGGAATTGGGTTTATCAGCCGTCGTAGCGCGGAAGATGGTCGACATACGAGTACTCGTTAGGGGAGTTTGCTGAAAAATCGGTGACGCTACGTTGACAGGCGGGCTTGTATGGTTAGCAAACTCTTTCACAGTCAGCAAAACTGCTAAATGCCTTCAATGAAAATAAAATTTTGTGTAACTACTTTTATCAGTGAAAAAAGGCATCTAATAAGAATTTTCTATGAGCTATCACGCCGTGTGGTGACGGCAGTAAGAATACATTTGTCACCACCCCAACTCCTCCTGCGGGAGTCGTAAGAGTCGACTAAGGGATTGAAGTGTCACTGGCCGCTATTTGATAAAAGATGATGGGCAGCAGCGTCATCATAGTAGACACATTACTGCGATCGCCAATCCGCTTGCCGTAATCGCCACACTGGGCAAGCGGATTGGCGATCGCAGTAATGTGTCTACATTTACCTCCTAATGCGTCTATACGCATAGTTAATGGGAGAGGCCTACGTCCGGCAGTGGACTATCACAGGGTGATGATGTGATGTGATGTGATGATGAGCTATCAAAATATACGAACCTATTTTTTTTATTTTGCCACCTTTTCTCTTGCCAATAGTTGTTGGACAGTACCACATAGTTTGTATCAGTGACTTTCGTAACACAATTGACGCGATCGTGCCTTTTTTTATTGAGTACTTAACTATGTTTCTGTCAACTTCGTAGCCTAGTTGGTAGTGACCTTGCCTACGAAGCTAGAGGTTCCGGGTTTAAATCTCGGCGAGGGTTTATTTATTTATCAAAACTATTTATTCCATATTCGTTGCTGTCTATGTACATTAGGGTGGTCCACGTTTGTATGGAAAAAAAAAATATTTTTTTTAATGGGGCACCCTCTTATTTTGTAACAGCTATTACGTTGATAAAATATACCAAGTTTCGTAATTTTATCTCAACTCCAAAGCGGTGCTCAATCACTATGAAAAATATAATATTTTATGAATCCCAAAATAAATAAGTATTTTATATTTATGATTTTTATGTCAGTAATTGCTTTAATACTGTTCAAAACGGGATTTAAAAGTCAAGTAGGTAAAAAGAACATTTTATTTTTATTTTTAATAAATTATTGATTCGGTTGACTTTTTGGCGAAGATTCAAAAAAGCTTAAAAAATAGAAAGAAAAATTAACTTCTACTATGTTACTTAAAAATCCTATGTATAAACAGTCTAGAAGCAATAACTAAAATAAAAAGATAAGAAACAGTAATTTAATTTTTTCACATTCCATACAATATAAGGTTGAGTATTTTATTTTATTTATAGATATGTAGTATATGTATTTTACATTATAACTATATGTGTAGTTTATGTACGAATTAAGCATAGTAGGTAATATAGTATATTTACAGTAGTCATTCAAATCACGCACTGTACACGTTTGTTTGTCTATCTCTTGTTTCATATAGTTCTCTCTTTTGCTCAAAGGTTAACTGGAAGAGATCCCTTACAGGGATAAGTTCGCCCTTGTACCTTTTTGAATTGTTGTGTATTTTTTTACCTGTTTTATTTGTGTGCAATAAAGAATTTACATACATACATACATATACATATAAAAAACATCAAAGGCGTTGAGCACCACTTTATAGTTTAAATAAAATTATGTACCTTGGTATAATTTATCAACTTAACAGATGTAACAATATAAGGGGGTGCCCCATGGGAAAATAAAATAAATATTTTTTTTGACCACCCTAATGTACATAAGTATATATATTTATATAACTGATGACGCTTCTGCCAATCATCAATAAAAGAATGTTTAGTGACACTTCAATCGATTAGCCGACTCTTACGTCACCAATAGTTATAAAATAAATATGAAATGAATAGTCCCTTTATTTACTACACTGGCGGTCAAATAATATGGGTCGTTTGTAAATTTTCATAGAACATATTGCTAACGGACTGATTTCAAAGAGAGTTTTCAAATATATTATGTACAGGTAGAATCCTTTTTTAACATCAGATTAGTTATATTGTAACTTTCCTGAATTAAATATACAATCGAAAAAAAGTTCTACACTGACTTGTGTAGGTAAAATTTTTGTAAAAAAAAACTGCAAGATATGTATTGGAAAAATGAGATTTTTAATCATGACTTGCTATTTTCATATCAGTGACCGGAGGTATCTGGATAAATATTATATATTTTTTTATTAATTTATAGCATATATATTTGGATTCTACGAAAAAAACAGGAAAAATTCAATACAATTGGATACTAAATTAGATTCAGCTTATCCTGTACATTTTTAAAATCTATTTGAAATCAACATGTTTACAATACTTACTATAAAATTATTACCCGACCCATATTATTTAACCGAGTGTGTAGGTAGTAACTAAGATTTTATTTTCGAATAAGAACCATCTCTCCATAAAATCCCCTGTTGGCTTAAAAAGTCCCATTGTTTAATCCGGAATTCCGGAAGCAAATGAGGTGCTATTAGTATTTAAGCTTCATAAAATGCGCTTTTTGTCACCCACTGTAGGAAATAATGTTTACCGTAGAAACGTATAGTATATTAGTATGTTTATTTATAGTTATTGTGGTGTTTATTTCACCTATAGGTCTATAATCGACTTGTTTAGAAAATAAAGTATTAATTTTTTATATTTATTTTCAAAACTACAATTGACGTCTCCACGCTGTCGGAACTAACATGACATGTTCTTTCTGTGGACAACGTGACTAGACATTGTCTAGTCAATTCAAATTACAGAAGGAAAAGCCACCTTACTTATAGCAGAATAAGGTGTGAATTTGCCCTGATTTTTTTAAGCACTGGACGTGTTTTTTCCGTGGACTCTTCAATTTATGTACATAAATTGAATCTAAGTATGTGAAGTATTTATATATTTCAAAAATGCGTGCTTGTTATACGCGTCATTTAATTGTGTAGGCGACTGTACTAACGTTAATCGGCCATTTTACGGTTTCAGGGATGATTTCCGGTATAAAATGTCCCCTAAATGTTTATCTCAATACATTTCCGTCTAGTATGACATCTACTTATAGCGTGCGCGAGTAGAAAATGAAAAAATGTAAACAAATATGGCTGAATTCAATAACATTTCATTTCTTTGACACATCGTGAGACTCGTTAGTAGATTTAAGGTTATTTATGGGTGAATTAACTTTTTTCTTACTGTTATTGCAATGGTTACGGTCGCCTGAGTCACGCTGGTTTTATGCAAAATTATGATAGATACTTAATTTATGCAAACATGCATTATAGACATTATATTCCATCTTTGTAGATGGCCATCAAGGAAAGGGTTTATTAACACCAGAAAAATACATGTTTGCATAGTTCGCGGTTGGTCTAAATCCACCTTTAAGTGAGTTTTGCTTGTCTACCGACGAAATATGCGGTGTGATCAATTTGGATGACTCTTCATTTAACTATTGGTGGAATACGAATGTTGAATATATTAACTACAGCGCGATAGAGACATCTTTTATTTAAGGGGCTGTCTGTAGTCTCGGAATAAAATACCAATGTGCAGTACAGAACTTGAGCATTTCTCAAAAAGTTTGTTCATTTGGATTCATCATCATCATCATATTCAGCCGTTATTCGCCCACTGCTGAGCATGCTCATTTGGATTACGACTTCGATATTAATAAAAATTGGTGGGCTCTTGTTATTGTCAATGATGCCGAGCAAGATCCACCACATTAACCAAAATGTCCCAAAAAATTCTATAAAACAGTCCTTTTTGCGTACCGTATAAGGGTGAATCAACTTATTTCTGTCTGTTATTACGACCCAAATAACATCTTGCAAAATTATATGTAACACAATATTTTTTCTAAAACGTAACTGTTATTTTTCATAATTACTCGCTTCAAGTTACGTCGTCGTGACTGACGGGTTATGACACGCCTGACACCTCCTGACATGGTTTGTACGCTAAAAGCTGCGCTGATATTCGCATGAGTGACGTTAGTTTTAAATATTTTAATCTGTAACCTGTTCAACAATCTCCGTGAACAAAAAGCCGCCAAATTCAAATGTAGGCGCAAAGAGTTGGATGCCCAAGTATTTGAAAACAGCCTGTATTCACTATTTTTAATCCCAAAAGGTCGTAACAGATGTGCTTACCGTAGGAAAAATCAACTGAGAAAGACTGGTTGTCACGGGATTCGAAGCCGCTTCCAATTACACGAGAAGACTTTCCGTCGATCACAGCGAATTTTTCCACTGGTATTGTGAATCTAATCACTAGCGACATCTGTCCTTAATGTTTTGAAGGTACTACAACTCACAATTTTTTTGCGAACAGTGATCCTGTGAAGTACCTGACCTGCATGCTTAGCTAAGTTGCCAATCGCTAACGCTTAATAGCGTGTCGTAGTTTTTCCTCTGTGTCACTCTTTCACATTAGTGCGACAAAGACAGTTAGCTGCCTTTCGCTTACGATTGACGATTAAGCGTCAGCAATTGGTAACTTGTCTAAGCACCCTGACAATTACCTCTTGTATAAAATCATATATTCCGTGAGCCAGACGATAACAAAAGAAATCCAAACAAATATGGCTGACTCTCAAGCGTTTGTTGTCTTTGACACATATCGTGAAACAATTTCGTAGATTTATTTTACGTTATACTCATAAATATCAATAATTATAAATAAAAATCTATGTGAACTCAAGTTCTAAATTTATGATAACAGCAAAATTGTGTTCTGAAAGTGTGTGATTATGAAATAATGAAATTTTTTAGATTAGGTTACTTTTTTTTGGATTCTATTGGCGGACTGAACTGTCAAAAGCAAAATAAGGTGTATATAAAAATGCTCAAACAAATATCCCAATGCACTTTAAATCTATGTGGAACCTAGGATCTCTCTCTCTCTCCTTGGCAATTATTATTTCCATCTGATGGTTGGGTCTGCCTTCCTTGTCCTCTCTTTCCACTTTGCCCTGTCTGACGTGTCTTCAGAAACATTGCAGCACTTTAGGTCTTCCTCGATTGAGTCCAGCCGTGTCGTTTGGGTTTCCCTCTTCTTCTGATTTGTGGAAGTGGGACCTAGTATAAGGCTGATTATGATGATGAAAGATGAAATAATTTAGTAAATAAGTAATAATGTAATAATAACCTCGTACCATATTTATGACAGCATTCTTTCGATACATAGGCATTTTTGCACTTGACTGTACCTGTATCTAAAATCAGGGTTTAAGGATTTAAGTTAGTAGCAAGATAAAGATTCTGTTCTGAAAGTGCTTGATTTTGCACGACAGAAATCATTATCGGTACATAGTGCGAAAACCATACCATAGCCAGCCGTGTGGTGACGGCAGTAAGAATACACTTGTCACCACCCCAACTCCTTCGGGTGTCGTAAGAGTCGGATAAGGGATTGAAGTGTCACTGACCATTATTTGGTAAAAGATTGACGATGGGCAGCAGCGTCATCATAGTGGACACATTACTGCGATCGCCAATCCGCTTGCCCAGAGTGGCATTTACCTCCTAAGGCGTCTATACGCATAGTTAATAGGAGAGGCCTACGTCCAGCAGTGAACTATGGGCTGATGATGATGATGATGAGTGCGAAAACCAGTCTTTACCCCCCACTAATCTCTGCCACGCTCGTAAAACACAGTTTCCCGGACGACATCCGGCAGCGATGACAAACGGCGACAATGCGACGACGTCGCAGTGTGGATGCAGCTGGTCGGTGCACTTACTATGCATTTTAATACTTCACCGTGGACCCCTGTGGACGTCGCGTCCGGCGATGCCGGTTGAGGCGCGAATAACACATTGCCTTATATGTAGATAAGACCACGCAGATCAAAACTTGTGCACAAAAAGCAAATCATACCTTTCTGTTATTGAAAAAAATTAAGGGAGTGTTGGCTGCCTAAAGAAAATATGAATTTGCCGCCTTTTGTACTGGCAGAAATTGTTAGACAAATACCTAATTGATGATTTTTTTTCTAATTTCCACGCACATGAATTACCTATTCTCTCTACGCAAAGTAGGTAAACGATTTATAGAATAATTATTTTCGTTGTCTTATTTTGTGTCCCTCAAAAACGTGACGCAGTGGTGATTTTAGTATGAGATGATGTTTTATTTTCAATTTCTTATGTACAGATTAAAATCTGGCGTGAAAAGGAAATACCAGTGCACTGAATTTTTTTACATATACTGAGTCGAAACAGCAACTAAAAGCGTGACAGAGTGGTATGAAACAAGACAACAAAAATAATTTTGATACATCTATCTATTCAGCCTGTGTCCACTCACTGCTGGGTATAGGCCTCTTCATTATTACGCCACTTTTATAAAGAGCTATAAGTTAAAAAAAAATAATATTAATTAAATTGAAAAGCTGAATTTCCTTAGCGACAGACACACATAGATGAAAGAAATAATCACCAAATTAAAATATTTTAATACCGACTTCAACGGATTTCTCCAAGATCCCCGATCATTGGTTTCCTATCATCAAATCCTAATTTCTGAATGCAAATGCATGTAGGTACCTAGAATCCCATCATAACACCACAACTTGCTGCCAACGGGACCATCTCGGGGTTACACACGTTCGATTACAAAACAAATCAAATCGGTTCACGATTCTCGGAGATATTGGGTAACATACATACAACAAAAAAAAAAACCAGTCAAATTCAGAACCTCCTCCTTTTTTGAAGTCAGTAATGAAAGCTATTATTACTACGCAAAAATACCATTCCTGTGCAAAAATATGTATCAAAAGATTTCTCTTGTATATGTGACGACGTTCTTATTACGCAGAATTAAAGTGCACTGGGGCATATTTTTGAGCTTTTATATACAACTTATTTTGCCGTTGACTGTACACTGTACAGTCGCATTGAGATTAAGCTAGTTAACACGTAAATAATGATAAACAGCTACTAAATCATAATAAAGGTAACTGTACTTATTGTTGGAGGGAACCCAAAGAAAATATATCACATTTTAACAACTCAACAACTCTATCCCAGCTTTATATTATTTTCTATGAAAACATATTACCGTATGGCGGTATGATGGATTTTTATAGTTTAAGTGTTCGGCAGATTTAGCGTTTAATTTATTTGTATGTTTTTGATAGTATAATATATACTCGTCGGTCAAAGAATATGTGTCGGATGTAATTTTTCGTAGAGTTGGAAACGGACTGGTATTCAAAGAGCGTATTCAAATATTTACGGGATAAGTAGAATCCTTTTTGATAACAGATTATATTGTAATTTTAATACCTACTTTCCGTTTACTCCAACTATAGTCCAATACTGCAATTGTGGTCCACAATTTAAATTATAAATAAATATAGATATATATAGCGCGTAGAACCGATGGCCGTTAGTGCGGGAAGGTTCTCGAGTGGCAGCCACGTAGCGGAAGGCGCAGCGTGGGTAGGCCCCCCTCAAGGTGGACTGATGACCTGGTGAAGGTCGCAGAAGTCCGCTGGATGCGGATGGCACGGGATCGGTCATTGTGGCAATCTTTGGGGGAGCCTATGTTCAGCAAAGGACGTCTTTCGGCTGATATGATGATGATGATAGATAAATAAATATCTTGGGATATCTTACACAAATCGACCTAGTCCCACGGTAAGCTCAATTAAGGCTTGTGATGTGGGTACCAAGCGACGATATATACAATACGAGTAGATACTTAAATACATAGACAGCTTCCAAGGAACAAATATTTATGTATGATAAATAAATACACAAATAATGACGCCGGGATTCGAACCCGGAACCTCCAGCTTCGTAAGCAGGGTTACTGCCAACTAGGCTACGGAGGCTGACAAATGAATAAGCATCAGTTTCAATCTTCTGTTTGGCTCTGTCTAAGTAATTATCAATAAGGAGTTTTTGCCTATGGATAGCACATTAAAATATTATCGAATAGGCTTACTGACGTATTTAAGTCGATAATTGCTCGACATGTTTCGACCTAATGGGTCCTCGTCCGGAGCACCCTCAGCCAAAGCCCGACGTGTCATCATCGACTTAAATACGTGTGAAACCCGGTTCGATAATAATTTAATATGTTTGAGTCTCACGTTAGTTATAATTCTATGGATAGCACGCACAGATGTCATATATACCATAGATCAAGCAAACGTATCTACTTAGCGTGTCAAATGAACTCAGTAAAATCCACTGAGTTGTTCGTCATCGCAGCTTGCAGCTTTCGGGTGTCAAATTTTGTAAGTTGAATGCCTCCTTAAGTAATATTAATTGCAACAACACAAAAAAATATGAATACTCAAGGGCCTGAGACATATTTAAAATCATAGGCAAGTAACAACTTCAGTACAAAATCTGACACGCTCGGCCGCCATACAAATGAATGAACTTGTTTCTTCTATCCAAATCTAATTCTGTGATAGCACGATTAATATAACAATTACACTTAATGGAATATATTCGATTGAGTTTTGGACCATTGCTGGGAACGTTTGGACTAAGGTGATTTTACTAAGTAAAGAGAAGAATGCCAACGACTTCATACCAGGAAAAACAACAATAATAGTCACTCGCAACGAAGAACAATGGATCAGAATCATTCCCCAGAATCAGACTGTACACATCATTTTAACGTGATTGCAGTAAGAATACATGTGTCTTTACCCTAAATATTCCCGTGGGTATTTTATTTTTATTTTATTTATTTAAGGTTTGCCAACAGGTGCAATACCAGAACATACATAAATTAACATCGATATAAAATACAATTGCTAAAGTATTCACCCAATTTAGGCAAACTCAACATGCATTTCAATTTGACAAAATACAAGTACACTTATAACTTAAAATAATTAATCTAAGTGTGAATGAGCGTAATGTTGTGTGATTAAACACAAAATTTACGCTCATTCTCAGCGTGGAAAAAAAAATTACAATAGTATTGGTTTAAGTACCTTATAACTTTTGAGTGTGCAGATATTTCTCATACTGGAATTTTGACATGTTCAATATATCTATCTTATCCTTTTGAAATATTAAATTGTGGTTCTTACAAATTCTGGGTATCGTAAGAGGTACATATAAAAAACCGCAGGGGCATTCCACGAGAATGTAGCTTACGCTGCGACCATATATTATACGTATATAACACGTCTAACGCCAGCTCAAAAATGCCCCCAAGAACAATTGTTCAATTGTGCCAAGATGGGCAGACCATAGCGTTTTTCTTAACACCGCGCATATGTCGGCGCAACACCATCGACAAATGCAAAATGAATATAGCCAATCAAAACTATGATGGACCAATCACAACAATTTTTAAATGGCGGTTTAAGTTTTTATAGGTTGATATTGAAATTCATTAGTTTCATTACCCTGATGCTTTGAAGAGGGGGTGACACTTGTCAATTAAAATTCAGGACCGTTTTTGAAAGGCAATTTAGTATGGCGTGCGGCTTCCATGTTTGTTCGTGAGCTTACGTGACGCTTATACTATCTATGGCAGCAAACCAAAACACAGCAGTGCAAACACTGGTATTTAACTAGTTAGGTTTACGGGTAAGACTTTGGTAGCTATGCGGGCGGACCCTGCATGAGGTCCTACCACCAAATAATTCGTAAAAGAAGAGGCCTGTGAAATAGGTTGATTGTGAACTTGAAATATTTCTTACCGTCATAAAAAAATTTAAAATAAACTACTGAACTATTATTTTAGCGTTAGACTAGCAATTTGACACAAGTGTTATGCTGTTGTCGGAGCTGTCAAGCGATGACTGTCACGCGGTAAATTACCGTGACACAATTTTAAATACCACTAGTTTGTATTGCCCACTTACCTGAATAGTACATTACGATATAAGTGCAAAAAAAAAGATAGGAACGAGTGGAGATAAATTAAAGCACGACCGAACGGAGTGCTTTAAATCGACAATCGTGCTTTACTTTGTCTTCACTCGTTTCAAACTTAATTTTATTCGCATTTGTATCGTAATGTACTATTTCAGTGCAGATGGTGCTGTATTCAGGCGCTAGTGTGTGATTGTACATTTCATGTCAGGTCGAAAACTTTGAAGGGCCATCTGTACTGAAAAACGTCGTACGATACAAGTGCGAAAAAGAAAATTTGTAACTCGTGTCTAATTTATAATCCCTTCGAAGATGTTTTCATTTATCGCCGTTCGTTTCGAACTTCATATTTTTCACACTTGTATCGTTATTTAATATTTTTTTATAGTTGCGGCACATCATCTAAAAGGTCTTTGTTAATAAGTACCTAAGTGTAATAATAGACTTAACTATACTAAACGAGTTTCAATTTACTTCTCCAAAACCAAACAAGTATGGCGTACTGCAGCAAATATTTAGTAAACTGTACATTAATACTATTTTACGAGTAAATTTTGGTAGAACTTGCCAATCAGTAGTTAGTAAGTCCTCTTAGCAAGTCTCACTAGAACAATGACATGCTTCTTAATTAAAATAACAGTCTAAACCAAATACATCGACCCGGCCAGGCTGCTCATAAATATCTAACCAAGTCTCTATTGCCATCGTCTTAGGTTGCATGTTGAGATATTTTTGAGCACCTTGGCCGTTTCAATATATCTGATAGCGACTATGAACTTATTTTATTAAATATGCAGTTTTCGAAGTGTCCGAAATTCGGATGTAAAGCTGTGTGCTAACTTTCTGGACAGCTCTGGTTCTGAGTAATACTCTTATAACTTCCTTAGTGACTGGAACATAACGCTAAAATGTTTCCGTGGAAGAAATTCAACTATTTTAAGTACTTATTCAGCCGTGTGATAACGGCAATAAGAATACATTTGTCGCCACCCCATCTCCTCCTGCGGGTGTCGTTTAAACAAGAGTCGACTAAGGGATTGTAGTGTCACTGACCGTTATTTGATAAAAGATTGATGATGGGCAGCAGCGTCATTAGTTCATAATAGAGGACACATTACTGTGATCGCCAATCCGCTTGCCCAGCGTGGCGATTATGGGTATTTTCCTCCTTATGCGTCTAAACGCATAGTTGATAGGAGAGGCCTACGTCCAGCAGTGGACTATCATAGGCTGATGATGATGAAGTACTTATTTAATATTTTGTTACGTGCTTTTAAGTAGTTACACTACTGAATATTAATATTTTTTACAGGGTGTTCGTGTTGATTTGCTTTAAACTGGGACATTAATAAAAGTTGCCTGGCATATCAGCTTTTGTTAAATTCGTTTTTTTTTTAATTTTTAATACATAATAAATGAAATAGTAAGTGTGAGAGAACCTTAAGAATAACATAAAAGTTAATCTCAGGTGAATGGTTGCACTTTAGAAAAATCATTACACCTAATTAACAGCAAAAATTTACGAAACGATTATCTCATAGTCGTAAGATTCGTAGGATCATATATTATAGGTGGATTAATTATTCGCCCGTATAAAATACCCACGCTGTATATTCACAGGGCCGCAGTGCTACCAATAACAGTGCTGTTTTTATCGACTATTGAGGCTCGCCGCGTCAGGTGGCGATCGTAAAGAGACGGAGGATTTCCGTCTGTCGCAATATAAGAGAAATGGCGGGTGAAAGTAGGCTCATTTATTTATGCTGGAAACCTGCACCAGTACGAGTATACAGTGTGTAAATCTAATACGGGCGATCAATTAAACCAGGCATGGGATTCATTAGTGTAATCATGGATTACAAGGTTTTTTTTAAATTACTTTTAATTCAGACCCCACAGAATTTTTTTAAGATTATCGGAGCAGCAATGTAGGTACGAACATTTGTTATTGTTGATATGGCAGTTATGTCATCTGCTTTTGAAATTAGCTGTCAACGAGTGCTTAACTCGCGTATGTTGCTGTACATTGCGCGCCGAATTATTTTGTATGGAAAATTTTGTTGCTCTAATTTTAAGTAAAAGTTATTTGAATGTACTTATTATGTCGTAAACTAACACCCGTTAAGAGCTTCGCCCGTATTAGACTTACACCCTGTATAATTATTTTATTCCATGACAAGTAAAATGCCTGCATCATCTGCCTATGTTAGTCCACTGCTGGACGTAGGCCTCTCCTTTTATTATTATTATTAGGATTAAAATGCGTTAGGAGGTAAATGCCCATAATCGCCGCTGGGCAAGCGGATTGGCGATCGCAGTAATGTGTCCAATATGATGACGCTGCTGCCCATCATCAATCTTTTATCAAATAATGGTCAGTGACACTTCAATCCCTTAGTCTTCTTACGACACCAGCAGTAGGAGTTATGCTATTCGTAATATACAAAATGCACTAAAAAAATGTTCTAAAACTGTGTGAAATATATGTATAAACCAGAACTAGCAATGTACAATATGTACATGTTGCAGAACATTCTCAAAATGGCGGGAATATACTCGGAAATTTCCGAGAATTTTCATGAGAATTTAAGAGTAAGTTCTCATTGAGAATGTTTTCATGAGAACTTATAAAATAGTGTTATGAATAATATTGTGTTTCACAATTGAGTAAAGAAGGCATAAAATATACCTTAAAAGGCATGTATATTGTATATGCAACGGTTTTGGCATGATTACATTAAGTACCTACTTACTTGCAAATTTGAATTGCCGAGAACATTCTTTATGCAAGTTTCGCAATTTATAAAACTTCTCGGTATGCTAACCAGAACCAGAATTTCTTTAAAAATGAGCCGATTTTGTTATCTACGAGTATGAAATATCTCATTGAGTTTACCTGACGTAATCGGCCGCGTTATCTTTCATATTAGACTAATCCCATATTATAAAGACGTGAAAGTGTGTCTGTTTGTACGCTATAATCACTATGTATGTATATTGTGTGTACTTAACCTGAATAGTGGAATAACAAATCAGCTTTTTTCACCTGTCAAACCCATGGAGTTGTGACGTAGAATAACGGTATGACGTCATTTCGATAATGTCATGCTATAAGCCTTGGTACACACACACACACACACACACACAGTACACACACACATATACACACACAGTACACACACACATACACATAATTCACAACGTTTCAAAATTTTTGATGTCCCTAAATCGAAAATCATTTCGAGATATACGCACGTACTCGTAGATCACATAAATATATTTTTTAATTTTTTTTCCGCAATATTTTTGTTAAAAATAGTTTAAAGGGGAAGTGACTTCACATAGCTGATTCAGAGCTGCCACTATAACCAAAAAATCTTATGGTTGGAATGTCACTGTTGTTTGGCAGTGACATTTGACACTTTTACCGTTTTTCATCGTTTTCTTACGTGTATGAAGCATCACTTGTCACGTCATTTAGCTGATTTTTGACGTTTGTAACATACGCTCTGAAGAAGTAGTAATAAAAAGGGATTTTCGCACTAAAATAACAATTTTTTTGAAAAATAAAAAAATACTTACGAGTATCTTTTAATATTGAATTCTTTAAAAAGAGACAATAAAAACTAGGACTAAAAATATGAAATGTTGTCAATGTCAATTTTCTATCCACTGCCGCACAAAGGCCTCTAAAAATATATATGCGAACGTGTTTCAGGATATGTGTCAAAGACGTCAAATGCTATGAAAAGTCAGCCATGTTTATTTACATGTTTTTAGATTCTGACGAAAGGTATGCCTATAGACAATGCAATATAATGATCTCTAGGCCTGTATTTTTGATTAAAGCTATCCGCTTATAAATCGCGCCACCAGTTTTGAGAGTCCGCGGTATGCGGCGGTGTCATGCAAACTGTATCCATCAGATTTATCTAAACGGCCAGGGTGCTTACAAATATCTAAGCACGCCTCTATTGGCAATGTTAGAGTGCATGTTCAGATATTTTTGGACACCACGTCCGCTCCGATACTGATGGCGACTGAGTGTCCTTCCGGAACAAGGAATATGTAGCTAACGACAAACGACAAATATTCTTCCTCGTATAGTGTGATGGTGAACACGGCAGTCTACTAATTTCTAAACCAACTTCAAAAAGTTCACAATTCGATGGTTTTTTTTGTATGTCTCTTCTCACTTCTTCTCAATCGCTTCCTCATTGCTGAGGGTCGTGACTACCATTCACGGTTTTTCGTGTCTCTGTCCCTCACTACGTTTCTCCAGGTCTTCCTGTTCTGTGCCATTTAAATAGAGATCTGGGTGCTAGATCTCGTTGAGGCTTTAATCGCGTCTATCCACCGAGTAGGCGCTCTTCCTCTACCTCTCTTCCCTTACATCTGGCCGACCATTATCAGTTTTTCCAAACCATCTCATCATCATTTTTTGTATGTATGATTGGATAATTAGTATCAGGAGCTCAAAACATTAGTAGGACAACGAACGGAATGGCGTTTAATCCACCGACAAGAGCCAGGCTCTTAAGTAGAAGAAGAGAAGAAGAACCGTGAAACTATTGAGATTTTTTTCAATCGTACAGGCATAACCCCAGCCGTGTGGTGACGGCAGTAAGAATACATTTGTCACCACCCCAACTCCTCCTGCGGGTGTCGTAAGAGTCGACTAAGGGATTGAAATGTCACTGACCGTTATTTGATAAAATATTGATGATGGGCAGCTGCGTCATCATAGTGGACACATTACTGCAATCGCCAATCCGCGTGCCCAGCGTGGTAATAATAGGCATTTACCTTCTAATGCGTCTATACGCATAGTTAATAGGAGAAGCCTACGTCCAGCAGTGTACTATTATAGGCTGATGATGATTGTACCCGTTCAAGTGATAAAGTTCAAGTTCAAGTTGGATAAATAAAATCTAGTTTTATCCGACACTGCTTGAGGTCACCGCTTTCTTAGAAATTTTATAGATATTTGTCTAATAGACACGAAACACGAAATCGTTCTTTCAGAAATCTGTTTTGTTATCTTGTTTACTTTCGAGAAATCGTCTGCAATGTATAAGATAAGCTATAAGGTTCGAATTAAAAGTCACGTGACCATTTCCATACATTATTATGGTCACGTGACTTATCGTTTATCGTATACGATTGCAGAATGGCATCTTGGCTAGGCTGGCAGTAATCAGAATTGATTCTGATTTTAGAGTGTTATATACACTTATTACTTAATACTTTTTTACTACACAAAATGCTTTTTTAATACAGATGGAGCCTTTGCAGACACGTGCAAAAAGGAAAATCAATTTCATGTTTTTTACACTTGTGTCGTAATGTACTATTATGTAATAGATAGCTATTTGAATATTATGAGATAATATTAGACATTCACCTAAGTTTTTATTAACATTTAAATCAATTTCCGTGATGCATTCAAGAGAGGGTGACACTTGTCAACTAAAATTCAGGACTGTTCCTGAAAGTCAATTTAGTATGGCGTGCGGCTTCCATGTTTTATTCGTTCGTAGTCACGTGTGGATTGCGCGGTCATCTTAAAGTTTACTCGAAATGGCTGCCAACTGCCGTGTTAGGTTTAAAACGGAATATATTAACATTAGAATGAACACCCTTGGGGCGAAGACGCGCCAAGTCTAAACTAAGTGTAATGCTGCGGCCACGACATTGGTCTAAGGCGACCGGCTTAGCGGAAAACCATACGTGCTCCCTCTCGTACCCATATCGGCATTCCGCTCCAACTCATGGATTCACTCGCCGCTGGTCGCCTTAGACCAATGTCGTGGCTGGGCCTTAAGGCCTGAAGGCGACCGGCTTAGCGGAAAAGCATACGTGCTCCCTCTCGTACCCATATCGGTATCCCACTCCAACTCATGGATTCGCTCGCCGCTGGTCGCCTTAGACCAATGTCGTGGCCGGGCCATAAATAAGGCGACCGACTTAGCGGATAACGTATGGTATGGTGCTCCCTCTCGTACCTATATCGGCATCAAGCTCCAACTCATGGACTCGCCGCTGGTCGCCTTAGACCAATGTCGTGGCCGGGCCTTAAGGCATGAGTGGCGAGCGTCGAGCGGCGCGGCCGGCGGGGCAACGAGCGTCCAAGGGATTATAGCGGCGTGCATTCAGGCCGTGAGCTGACGCCAGTAAAAATACATTTTCCTAACTCTTACCGTAGGTGTCGTAACGTAAGAGTCGACTAAGGGATTGAAGTGTCACTGTCCATTATTTGACAAAAGATTGATGATTGGCAGCAGCATCATCATAGTGGACACATTACTGCGATCGCGAATCCGCTTGCCCAGCGTGGCGATTATGGGCATTTACCTCCTAATGCGTCTGCGTCTATACGCATAGTTAATAGGAGAGGCTTACGTCCAGCAGTGTACTATCGTAGGCTGATGCTGATGATCTATGTAATAGTGTATTCAGTATTGTATCAGTTGTTATTTTATTCATTGTTTATTTTATTAGCTTCTCTTGCACCGCTCACAGTTTCTCTGTTTTAACACTCATAGAAAAAAAAATATCGCCATTTTTCATTGGCAAATGTTATTACACAAAATTTTACTTCGTAACACAAAAATTATGACGTTAAATTTTTAAGCCCGTTTACATTAAATTTGTTTACCATATACGCCCTGCCGCATGCCCCCTGGAGCAGAGTTGTTGGAAAAAAAGTAATCTAATTACCTCTGACAGTTACATTTGCATGTGTAGGTACTTTGTAATTTAGATAGATTATAGAGTAATTGGATTACTTTTTGGCCAACTCTCTCGAGCGTCTATTCAGTTTGCTTTCAGTTGTGATGTGACCATAGATTAGGATATCAAGCTGCCATACACTGAAATATGTTAGTCCACTGCTGGACGTAAGCCTCTCCTATTAACTATGCGTATTGACGCATTAGGAGGTGAATGCCCATAATCGCCACGCTGGGCAGGCAGATTGGCGATCGCAGTAGTGTGTCCACTATGATGACGCTGCTGCCCATCATCAATATTTTATCAAATAACGGTCAGTGACACTTCTATCCCTTAGTCGACTGTTACGACACACGTAGGAGGAGTTGGGGAGGTGACAAATGTATTCTTACTGCCGTCACCACACGGGCAATATACTGCTAATATTTATACATAGCCTTTAAATTGGCAGTAACTAATTAATTTATGACTATAGTAATAATTACGCGCGTATTTATGGTTCGCCATATGGGGCACGCGCGGTTCCGATATAATTATTACGAAATGTCATAAAATTTGTCTCGGGCCAAGTGCGAGTCGGACTCGCGCACGAAGCGTTCCGTACCATTATGAATTTATCATAAAAAACACGTGACATTATACCCGTGGCCTTCCAACGAAGTTTTGTAGACATTTTGTGAACTTTGGTGGATTTTGTTCAGAATCATTGACTCTACCAATCTACTAATTATTATCAATATCGAAATGTAAAAACTTTTTCCTAACTAGTGCGGAAAAGTAAACTTTGCGCACGCTTCCCGTGCACTAATTTCTATTTTTAAGGCACTTGTTATGAAAACGTCGTTAAATACACGTGTAAAAACTTCTTTTTAACTCGGGTGATTGTCTTTTTTCATTTTCATCCTCGTCGTTCGTTTTTGAACTTTCATCCTCGTCGAAAAATAATGTTTTTGCACTTGCATCGAAATGTACTGTTTTAGTACAGATGGTGACTTTTTTAGGCTCTAGTGCGAGAAGTCACTCATTTTACGTCAGGTCCAAAACTTCGGAGGGCCATCTGTAATCTGTACTAAAAAACGTCGTACGAGACACGTGCAAAAAGGAAATTCGTAACTCGTGTCGATTTAAGACATCGCCACTCGTCCGAATTTCATGTTTTTCGCACTTGTGTCGTAATTTACTATTTGAGAATTGCTCACCTACCTTTTTCTAAAACCTTCCAGCTCCCATCCCCTCTTAAGTGTACAGTGCCATAAGATATATCGTAGGGTACGGAGTGTTCAAAAATATGTAAGCACGCCTTTATTGTCATAACCATAGAGACGTGTTCAGATAATTTTGAGCGCTCCGGACGCTACGATATATTTAATGGCTATTGTATTTTTTTTATTTTTTATCTGACGAAGGTAGACAACTGAGCTCTCAGCCCACCTGATGGAAAGCAGGAACTGAGGCACATGGACATAGTGACCAAATCGCCTATGCGCTGCCTACCCTGAGGACTTAGATGGATTGCCTCTATGCCAGTAATTACACCGGCTATCTTACCCCTAAACCGAAACACAGTGCAAACACTGCTATTTAGTTAGGTTAACGGGTAAGACGGTGGTAGCTATCCGGCTATATTTTCTTTCCTGTGGTCGATAGTTACCAGCCTGTGGACAGGTAGTAATGATTTTTATCATATAACGCAATGAAAAAGGAGTACGTCTTTATGAAGATAAGGCTTTCATAACAAAATCAAGCTTTATAGGCCTTAACTTTTAGATTGTCCACCGGAAAGACTTCGAACATGGCTTTGCGTTTGACCCAAATATCTCAAAGATACACATTAGTCATCGATCAATCATTATCATTAGTAATGGCGATATCATTTAGATATATTATATCGTGGAGCAATCACTCCAGCGGCCAATCGTCATCGCCCGGCGATTGGATTAGCCGTCACGCCACGTATAGTCGCGCCGTCGAGGATTGCCGCGTGGAATTATTAGATTTCGATTAGTATTTAAATAGGCACAGTGTCAAGGAAGGGAGTGACATATGAAAACGCTTAGACTAGTTTTACACCATTGTATTTAGTTATCACAAATATTTGTTGCTTGGTCATGACTGTGTATGTATTTAAGTACCTATAAGTGTCTATATATTATGTAAAACGTCGCTTGGTACCCACAGCACAAGCCTTCAATAAGCTTCAAGCTTCCCGTAGGACTTGGTTGATTTGTGTACGATTTCCCAAGATATTTATTTATTAAAAAAAAATCCTACATAAATAACTCACGTACCAAATAAAAAACAACTCGAAAGTTGCTATAGGAACTTAGTATCTTTCTTTGACACTACTTCGTCGAAGTGTCAAACAAAATTTGATTACTTATAGGTCTTTACCTGCATATTGTTCTGTGAACCGTGATTTAGATGTATATCAGTATCTGGCCTTAAAAGTGTGGTGCCAATAAATCAGTGTTTGCCGTCCATAAGGTTAATAATAACGCAGGTCAAAATCGCAGCCGAAAGCTGTTAAAAATACAAATCAAAGCCCCAGTGACATGGTGACACTATTCCAAATCAGGTGGTGTCTGAGTCAAAGACCAATAGGATGTAAAGACTAACCCCCTTATTCATAAACGTTTGTTAAGTTAACAAGCCGCTAATAATTGTTTGTCCCTTTTGCTCTTATGCTCACATTGTTAAGACCGAAAGGGACAAACAATTATTAACGGCTTGTTAAGTTAACAAACGTTTATAAATAACCCCTTATTTATAAACGTTAATTTAGTGTAAAAACATCCGACTATGTCGTCGGTTGACAATCAAAACTCACTAAGTAACAAATACCTGCTTGAAATAAAACTCTTTTGTCAGTTCTGATTCAATAGGTACTGACATTAAAGGTTGCTAAGGGTAGTGACAGTTTTTATAGTAAGTTTTGCTGGCCAGCCGACATTATAGATCATTTTATTAAGGAAGAGGCGTGGCTTAGTTCGTTTTTATTTTCGTCAAGTCCGCGTGTCTTTCTGAGTGAAATCCTCTGTAAACACAAAGCTATACTTTAAGTAACGTGCCATAATTTGTACAATAACAATGTCCGCTGTGTCTTTGTCTACGACAAAGTTTAAAAATGGCCCTAAAAACGCTTACACCTACACGACAATTAGGGTGCGGCTCCACTGACGTGGAGCGGAGCTGTGCAAAATTGACCAATTACATTCTTCAAATTCAAAATTCGAAACACTATGATGCGGTCTCATTGGCCGAGCTCTCACAGCTCCGCTCACAGTTACATTTGCATGTGTACTTTGTATTTTTTTTGAGCCGCACCCTTATGGCTCGATTGAAAACAAAACTCAACGTAACTCATTTGTTTTACGAAGTTACCCATACAGTTTGTACTAGCTTTCGTAGTACAATGGAAATGATCATGATTTTATTTTCATTAAAGGCCGCGCCACACTGAATGCGTGTGCGTGGCGTGCGTGTTGTAGCGTATGTAAATGTTATAGTATATGGCACACCGTTTGCTAAATATGCGCGCGTACACACAGCAGCGGTGTGCCATCTAATAAGACATTTACATACACTACAACTTCCACGCCACGCATACGCGCTTGTGCTGCACACGCATTATGTGTTTCATGGCCTTAAGTATTTATGAAAACGATCTATTTCTTTGTAATTCTCACGATAGTTTGATTGAGATAACCAGTCTTTAAATATTTATGAAAAGGGTTACTCGCTTAATTTAAGTCGATAATTGCTCGACATGTTTCGATTCATTTAGAGGAACCTCATCATCATACGAGAAGTCTCACAAGGAGTCTCATGTTAGTTATAATCTGCGACCATATATAACATGCGACGTCTAATGCCAGCTCATAAATAAATACCCCCAAACACAATTGTTCGATTTGTGCCAAGATGGGCAGGACATAGCGCTTTTCTTAACACCGCGCATATTTCGGCGCAACATCTTTGACAAATGTTTATAGAATATAGCCAATCAAAACTTTGACGGACCAATCACAAATATTTTTAAATGGCGGTTTAAGTTTTTATAGGTTGACATTGAAATTCTTTACCGTGATGCATTGAAGAGGGGGTGACACTTGTCAACTAAAATTTAGGACCGTTTTTGAAAGGCAATTTAGTATAGCGTGCGGCTATGTTTTTTGTTCGTAGGTTATAATAGTAACCAGTCTTATCCGCGTACATGTCTCTATCAGTATGTAAAGTAAAGTTCAGTCTGTTCGAAAGGGGCGGCCTCAATACTGGCTAGTGATCGGGTGAGGGCCGTTTCAATTTAGAAATCTATATTAGGCAGGTGCCAATCGTTAGCTTAGGTTTGCATTTAGGGCTTTAAATCGAGCTCCAAAATGAGATTACATAATAATGATTTAGAGTTACACGTTTATCCGCTCAATTGCTTTTGGTAACTGTGGTTATCAGCTGTCACTCTTATTTTACATAGGAATAAAGGTCAACCAAAATTTCAAAGCAATGGTTATCTCAGGGATTGGAACCGGTGTTTTAGAAAAACCTCGAAATAGCTAAATATTTTAAAATTATCTACACATTATATGTAGTTTTCAACATTTTATGTAATTATTAACATCGTATTTTTGAATTACTCCATTAACAAAAAAATATATATCGAAGAACGAAAAAGAACGGAATTCGAACCGTTCTTTTGTATGGAGAAAAAACCGTTATGCAATCCCTGGGTTATCTAATAATATTTGAATGAAACGGAACTTAATCGCGTGTACAAATACAAATACTTTCGAATATTATCTCCGAAGTTACGAGTGTAGTTCAAGTCTGAGGTAGTATTCTTAGCATAATTATATTCGGGATAGAATCAGAATATGCACAGGAATCAAAAACAAAAATGCAAAAACTGGCCAAGAGCGTGTCTGGCCATGCTCAGTGTAGGGTTATTCAAAAACGGCTGGGCCGATTATGTCCGACATAGGTATTTTTTATTCTGTTGCGGTTATGCCCGAAAATATTGACATTAGAAAAAACGTTTACTTTTGTATGCGTATGAATGAAATATGTAAGATAATGTATAGAATATTTAAAAGTAAGTTACATTTCTGGGACAGTCGAAGACAAAATAAGCTGTACACAAAAATGTTCAAAAATATGTCCCAGTGCACTCGAATTCTGTGTAATGAGATCGTCGTAACATATTTATGATTGGATTCGTTCGATACTTATTTTTGTACTTGACTGGACTACCGACTACTATGTTATTATTATGAAATATATTTATTCTAATTAATGGAAAAACTGACAGTCAAATCTATTCGACAAATCTTTGACGTTTAATCAGCATAATTTGGATTAAACATTAAAAATACGTGAAGATAGGTAATTAATTAGTATAACTTTATTTCGTGGTATATTAAAAATGCAGAAAAAATACTTTGTACATTTTTTTTTTGTCAATCATAATTTGCCACGAATACAGCACGTTGATAACGATCGCTAGATATTATACAAAGATATGAACTAGCCAGTTCTCGTGGAGCGCACTACAGCACAGCAATAAATAAGCGATAAAAGGGTTTCGTCACGCCGCGCTAGTCATGTTGCCTGGCTTCTCTCGCTTCGGGAGGATTAGCTGGCTTTGTATCATCATCATCAGCGCAATTCTGTCAATTAATAGATTTAAAACACTGTGGTGGTTCGAACCCAAAAAAAACTTAGGTTCTAAACTTACTAACTTAGTAAGTTGTTAGAAAATAAAGTGTGGACAAGTAAATATATATAAAGCCTTTTAAAAGCCCACTGACTTGCAATAGTAGTGTAAACGCCATCCACTGGTAGTACTTAATAAAACAACAACTGAAAATTTATTATAAACCTTTTTGTCAAATAAAAAACCAGTAATTTAAATAGCCTTTTAAAAGCCCACCGACCTGCAATAGTAGTGTAAATGCCCACTGGTAGTACCTAATACAACAACAACACTGGAAGTTTATTACAAAACTTCATATTATAAAAAAAACCTGAAAATTTAAAACCTTTTAAAAGCCCACTGACCTGCAATAGTAGTGTAAACGCCATCCACTGGTAGTACTTAATACAACAATAATTGAAAGTATCCTCCTGCCACACAGATACCTATTAAAAGGTCTTCTCAAACAAAAGAAATACTCTATTTGCTACATTATTAATTTAAAATTCACTGGCAAATTTTATTGTCTGGGCGGCAGGAGGTTAATATAAAACGTCATATCAATAAATAAATTTGAAAATTAAAAGCCTTTTAAAAGCCCACTGACCTGCAATAGTAGCGTAAACGCCACCCACTGGTAGTACTTAGCCCGGCGGTGTGGCAGCCCCCCCGCTCCGCGCACCCCGGGGTACGCCCCCGCGCCCGCGCCCGCTCCGCTCCCCGCTCCGCTTCCCGCTCCGCCTGACACCGTGAACGTGGAGTGGATCCAGCAGTACGTGTTTAGGACGTCTTCGGGTATGTCCCTGGAATAGAGGCCTTTTTAAAGGACAGTGCAAAATTATTGATACTTAGGTGATTTTTTTTTTCTGTCTGTTATTGGCATGGTTACGGTCACCTGAGTCACGGTGGTTTTATGTAAACATGCAAGTAGTCCATGTTTGTAGATGGCCCATTAAGGATGGGGCTTATTAACACCAGAAAAATGCATTTTTGCATGGTGTGACATTGAAACACGAACAAAGCAAGTGGTTTTAAAATATATCTGTGAAACGAATGCTACGTTGCGCTATTTTACTCAGTAGTGATTAAAATGCGTTTTTACCCGCTCGTCTTAAAGTATAAGCGAGTGCGTTACGAGCTAATGAAGGGAAATCCATATACTGATCTACATTTAAGACATGAATTCAGTTTTCCTCGCTATCAATATAATACAGTAGGTAGCCATTTTACCAAAACAATATATGTATCAACAACGCTTAAAGTTCCTACTTTCCCTTCATGTCTTGGGCAATCCGGTTA